>CACRSC010000075.1:730939-899273 GCA_902651635.1 Mastigamoeba balamuthi
ATACCTGTGCTGTCCACAACAAACTGGCGTTTGTTCTCTGCTGCTTTGGCCTGGCTCCAGGCAGCTGCCCTGTCTGCAACGAACAGAGCAGACCATCTGCCTGATGTTGCATTCCATTTCTCGGGGCGATGGTGACTGCCCATGTGCCCAGCCCTCTGCAGGTGATACTGCGACGTGTAGTACCTGTCACATGCACTGCAGCGGTATGCCTTGTGCTCCCAGGCAACATCTCTCTGATGTTGCCTCGACGCCATCTGTGCACAAGGCTCACCTGCTGTGGCTTCCTGAGAACCTGCTTCCATCTGCATTACTGCTCACCTGTCTGTCCAGCTAGCACAGCACGCAAATGATGTAAACTAAAATAACTATCTGCACTAAATCACATAGACTTCCGCTACATGCTGCTACACAGCCTCTGCTACACACTGTTGCAACACAGCCTTTCGCTACACTCCGCTACATAGGGGTCCGCTACGTGCCGCTACACTAATCCTCCGCTACATGCCGCTACATGTGGGTCCGCTACGTGCCACTACACCAATCCTCCGCTACATGCTGCTACATGTGGGTCCGCTACACACCGCTATACACATGCTTCGCTACGCGCTGCTACATGTGGGTCCGCTACACGCCACTACACACATGCTCTGCTACATGCCGCTACACACCTTCCGCTACATGCCGCTACGCTTTTCTGCTTCCGCTACAGTGCATAGCGGAGGTCTGTGTAGTGGCATGTAGCGGAGTTGCTTCCACTACGGAATGTAAATGTGATTGACGTGTATGCACTACTGCTGTAATTCACTTTTTCTACTCTACATAACAGAGCATATGTAGCAGTGTATAGCAGAACTGGATCTGCTACAGCATGTAAACGTGATCGACATGAACCTCCTGCTGCTGTTGCAGGTCCTTCTGCTACTTCTGGAGGGCCTGCTGCTTCAGCTCGAGCTCATGCTGGGCCTTAAGCAGCTTCGCTTGCCAAGAAGCACAGAAGAAGGTAATCTGCTTCTTGCCTCCTTTGCTCTCTATTTGCTCTTCTTGGTTTTCAGCTGCTCTTTCAGCTTTTTGAAAGAAAGCAAATAAACATCTCTATTTAACTCTCTTTGTGTGTCTGCCTCTAAATATGCCTCTTTTACATTCTATTTATACTGTCATTTATATCTTTTCATTTCTTTATGTATTTGTTTTATTTCTTTTGTAACTAAATCTGTGTTCTTTCTGGCCTTAACTTGCACATTACTTCTGCAAAATAATCTGAAATTCACTTATTTTAAACCTCCTAATACACAAAATGTACTATTTTCTGATTATATTGTTTCATTTTCCGAAATTACTCCGAAATAATCATCTCTTTTTTTCTATTTCACTACTTTATTTCATTATTGTCCTCTTTTTGCTCAAAAATCTGCTTTTTCATTTGTTGTTTTCCTATCTGATTCATGGAAAAATGCCTTTATCACTCCATAGGAATAGGTCGCTTTTCCTCTGCTGCAAGCCTGTGGCCTCTCCCTCTTGACACTGCAGTGCTGTGACTGAGTGAAGTGCGTGTGGATGGTGTGCAGAGGCAGACAGTGAAATCTGCAGTGTGCAGCTCCTATTCGTGGTGAACATATGGGTGTTAGGCCTTGACAAGCTCAATACAGTGCTGTTAGTGCTCTTGCATGACTGGGAGGTCTCTCAAGCATTGGAATGGTCACATACGACATTTCCTTCAACTACTTGGCTCAGAGCTAAGCAAAAGTTCCTCATGGGCCACTCAGACCTTGTCTTCTTCCTTTATGATCAACACCAAATTTCAGGCCCAACAAGCAGAACACACTTCCTCTGGCATAGCTCTGATGATCTGCTGCTGCAGCCAAGGAAGGATCAGGGTGCTCATCATGGTAACAATGACAAACACCACAGCACGTTCCTGTGGTTCTCTCACAGGGATGTGAGGCTTTGTAGCCATCAGGAACTCACAGTTCACATGTCAGTGTATTAATGGCCCACACCATCTGCAGCAACCTCAGTGTGTGTCACGCCCTCCATGTCATGTGCTGATGCTATGATGCTACACTGCAGCTCAGCAAATGGATTCGGTGTGACGAGGTCACTGATGATGCTGTGAGCTTCATTCAGAGGACAGAGAGGACCTTCGATGTCTTACAGATTCCGCCCATAGTGGCATTAGTGACATGATCGACATTATAGACGTCAACTTGTTGCTCTGCTTGGGGTTCTTGTTTTTTTCGTGGTTGCTCGAGTGCTGAAGTGTCAATTCCTCCATGTTACCACTTCCAAGAAGCTCAGCACTGTCAATCAGAACACAGTAACAGTGCCCACTGCAGCATTCCGAGACCCAGGAAAGTGGACCAACATCTTGGCAGCCAGGGGTACTGAGTACTGGGTCGCACCTACCAGTCGGAAAAGTACTAAATATCAGCAGTGCAAAATATCTGATTGAATGGGTGCCCTGGCGTGTATCCCCAAAGACCCCCCCAACGTCCTGATGAATGTGATTGCTGCTGCATGAGCGAGCCCTGCCAGGGGCCGAGAGCCTGATCTGCTGTGGAAGCTCCAGCATTGGCTGGCACTGAGTGTCAGCCCACTTATGTCCACTTGTCCTTGTGTGCTGTGATCGTGAGATTTAAAAAGCAATTCTTAAAGGCTACATCAGCTGGGGGAATGGATATGGCAGCTGGGAGCAGTACAACGACCAGTGGCATTACCCGTTTTGCTGATGTCACTGGTACCTGCCCAATTTGTCCGTTGCCACCAATACCGCCAGTGAAACCAGGCACAAGATATTAAGTACTTTTTCCTTGATATTTAGTACTATAATACTCTCGGGTGCGACCCAAGTACAGGTCCTCACTCACTGACATCCCAACACAGTGAGGCGCTAACCCCATTCTCTACTTACACAACTCCTCATAGATAATGAAACCCCACTGCAAACGCTCTGCAATACCTTGCCAGTCTCCTTTATGGATTAGATATACAGAGAGTAAGAGAATGATATGAAGATGTGCAAAGATCTGTTATGCTGCAAACAATAAAACATGTTTTGCTTTTGTGATGCACATGCATCATTCAAGCCACAATGTGGCTTTTTCAATTGGCTGGGGCAACAATGAGAGATTCCGTTATAACATCCAACTTCAGAGTCAGAGTCAGTTGATCCCCAGATGTGCTCTGGATCGAGGCTTGAGACCCGCTTTTCCACTTCAAGAGGTCCACAGCTAAGCAATACTCCGTCTTCTGACTTAGATTGACCTTGATCTTGACCGACTTATCTGTTACCATTGCAGACCAATTCTGTGCCTTAGTATATATTTTCGTGACACAATAAGGCACTTTAAGGGATGTCCACATCAGTGATATGACTGTTTTTGTTTTTTGCTCAACACTTACATCCTTGGGAATTATTAGTCTGATCAGAGGTTTCAAATATTACACTGATTGTGATAATATATCGAGAAGCCGTCAGATCTATCTCAACGAATTGAGAGCCATTACCACTGATCTTGTCCGGATTCTGGCCTTTGAAAAAATATGACATAGCCTCGGTCCACTTAGGGCTGTTGCAATCTACTTTGTTCTTTCTTGTAGAAAAGTAGTAAGTCAGTTCCGCAAATATCTGGCGGTCTTCCTCTGATGTGATAATTAGCTCAGAATTGCAATATCTGATACTACCTGCAAATGATCTTTCTTCTATTGACCATTCACCAATCCAGGAATCAATTATACTGAAGCCTTTATTTGCCTTGCCAACCACAACGAAGTGGTGTGGGTCATTTCCTCCCCATCTCCATTGCTTGACCTTGAACAGAGTCAGTTATCAGCATCATGGATGAGCAAACGCAGTATGCTTCAGGAACTGAAAACAGACAGCGGTGCTCATACTGAAGTGTGTTCCACCCAGCTCTGATTTCCTGGATTTCTTCTCCTATTTCATTGCGGCAGGGATCTCTTCTCAGATCGGTCTTGTCCTGATCGAAGCCGCATAAGGCTTTGAAGAACTCCCAGGCTGTTGAGGAGCACTTCGTTTCATTCTTTAGGTTATTTTGTGCCTCAGAGATAGCTCTGGTGAGGGCCTGGTCGAGAGTTTGCATGATCTGGAATGTTACTGTTGTGTTTCTGAAGGCCAATGAACGAAGTGTGTCTATTAATATAGCCCAGTGGGATCGGATATTCAAACTTGTGACGTCATTCGTGAATGAGTCAGATTTATCAAATCCACTGCGACTCATCAGAAAAGCTGTGTCAAGTGAAATTCCCCTTCTATGGATTAGGGTTTTCCCCTTCTATGGATTAAGGGGTTCTCGGTATTTGACATAGATGGTTAACTGAAAATCGAATCCTGGGGGGATTGCCAGCACGTCTGGGCTGCGAAGGGCAGAACAGTGGCCGACACCACGTGTTCACCTTTTTTTCTTTTGTTATCTCCTTTCATTTCTGCTTCCTCGTCCCTTTTTGCAGAAAAGCAAAGACCGCCAGCAGCGGGCTCTTCACGGGGCATGGCAAGCCTTCAGAGGTCATTGCCACACGTACCTGATGCCAGCCACCGTCTGCTCCTTCGGTATTTACCTCCGGGAAGCTCATCGCCCCCTCGAGATGGCCCAGTCCCTCACCTTCTCTGACGTACAGGCCTGCGCTTCTTGTCTGTGATTGCGCAATCGCGATGGCAGCGTGCGCCGCTTACCGAAGGCCCTTGATGGCCCCTTCCTGATGGGCGCAGCTCGTGAGTAATGACCGCCGTGTAGATGGCGGACATTGTGCGCAGGTGCTGGGCACAGAGGAGGAGCACAGAGGGGCCTTCAAAGGTCGCGGTCTCAGTCGCGTGTCTTTCTGTGCATGCGGGGTTGTCTGTGTGGCCTCAGGGAGGACCAGCCTGTCAGGACTGGGCGGGGTGGGGCGAGGACTGGTGCTCGTGCTGGTCCTCGGGGCCGGGCTTGCGGGCGACGACCTGGTAGACGGTGGTCCAGAGGCGCATCTCGTCGCCCTTGACGAGCGAGTCGCCGTCCTGGTTGAAGCGGTCGAGCAGCTGCGCAAAGTGCTGGGGCAGCAGCCGCACGGCCACGCACCCGTGGACCATCTTGCTGACCAGCTGGTAGTGCGAGCAGGCCCGCAGCACCAGCCCCGCCGGCAGCCCGTCCTTGCTCGGGAGCCCGAGTACTCGACGACGAACCCCGCGCCCCGCAGCGCGTTCTCGAAGTCCTCGGGCCGCGGCGTGTTGACGGCGCCGATCAGCGCCTTGCACCTGCGCATCAGCTGGCGGTGGTCCGCGTTGGCCTCGTCGTAGGCCGGCAGCTTCACCCAGTCGGTCGTCGAGAAGTGCGCGCCGGGCTTGAGGACGCGGAAGAGCTCGCGGCAGAGCGGGCGCAGGTCGCCGTCGCGCACGTACGTCAGCGCCTGCACGTTGTAGGCGCCGTCGAACGTGGCGTCGGGCCACGGCAGGGGCTCGTTGTAGTCGCCGATCGTGAAGTCCAGGCGCTCCGCGAGGCCCAGCGAGACCGCGTTCCCGCATTTTTGCCATTAACGAAACAGATCAAACAGCGCTACTGAGGGAACACGCGATGGTGAGGTGTTCTCTGGGGGAGTAGCACGGCCTGTGATGCCCGTGCGGGTGTTTTCCTACCTGGGAGGGGTCGAGGTTGATGCCAGAGACGTGCACCCCGTCGAGCATCGACGCCACGTGCGCAGCGATGCGCCCGCGCCCGCACCCGACGTCCAGCACGCGGTCCCCCGCTGCAGGTCGATGTCCTTGAGCGCGAACTGCCTCTCGAACAGCGTCTGGTTCTCCGCAATGCCCTGCGGGTTTGCAGCACAGGAGAAAACGCAAAAAACTAAGTACAAATTTGGGGGAGAACAAAGTGGGCTGCAGCGCGGGGATCGAGGCAAGGCGAGGGGACCTTGGTGTCGTCGATGACGGGCGGGATGTACATCTTCTCGACGTCGCCGAGGCTGCAGAGCTGGTTGAGGAGGCTGTAGTAGTCGACGATCTTGCTGGTCGTCTCCGCGGTCACGGCCTCCTGGTCGAAGAGCTCGTACGACTCGAAAAAGTGGCGCACCTGCTCCTCGGGCATCCGGTACACCGCCATGAACGCCCTCCACGACCTCGCCAGCGTCGCCATCGCCGTGTGGGCTTTTCTGCAGAAGGAGCTGCGCAGGTGAAGATGGAAAAGAGGAGCAGTGGATTTGCGGGCCCCGTGCAAGGGGCCGTTAGGATTTGCGCAATCGCGTTGCGTCATTTTTCTCAGACCTCGCCGAGTGCAACTGAGGTGCGGTCCGTGGTCATCCGCCTCGCGGCTCGGCGAGGTCGGCGCTGTTCCAGCCTGCCGCGACAGATCTGGTCTCACATCCGAATCCTCCTGGGGCTGCTGGGGGGCTGTGGTCAGCCGTCTGGCATCAGATAGCTGTCTTTCTCGGGACAGGGCTCGGGACCGTAACTGAATGTAGTTATAATGACGTAATAAAGTGCAATACGAAGGGTCATTTTACGGGTTATAAACTACCCAAAATGGCTAGCCCTATACCCTAATTAGTAACCTAGGGTTATAGAACTGGAATTTAGGGTAGTGTATTACGTCATGATGACGTAATAGCACGGGCGCTCGGAATATGATCAGTTGCGTAACTCAAAGACGGCGCAAGTTAAGACCTCTTGAGGCTACGGACGAGAGAGGCGGGGAGTTTGCCCGATAGACAGTTGACGGCCAGGCGTTCCATGAGGGTCTGTGTTGCACAGTCGTTGTTTTGCTTGTTCTTCTTTGCTTGTCACAACGCCCAGACCAGCCGCAGCCAATCGCTCGCTGGCAGTCGGCCTGGGCACTCGGCAACGGCAGCCAGTCTGGGGCTGCTGCTCGTTGCCCCGCCTGCTCGTCCTGGTCCTCAGGCACTCGTCACAGCTCCATGTTGTCGTCCGCGGTGTCCGGGATGTCCGTCATCGCCGCGTCCGCCTTCTGCTGCGGGGCCTGCGGCTGCTTCGGCTGCTGCTGCTGCTGCGACGCCGGGGGCTGCTGCGCCTGCTGCTGCTGCGGCGCCTGCTGCGGGGCCGGCTGCTGCTGGGCGGCGCCCGCCGGCTGCTGCTGCTGGGCGGGCTGCTGCAGCGCTGTCAGCCACCCCTGCAGGGCGGCCTGGTGCAGCTCAGTGTCCTGCTGGTGCTGCGTCACCAGCTGGATGATGGACTGGGCCTGGTCCAGCTGGATTCGCTGCTGAACCAAGCGCTCGCTCCGCACGGCCGCGATCCCGGTTTGGAGCTGCTGCTGCGCGCCCAGCAGGACCTGCAGCTGCTGCTGGACAGCCGAGACCTGCTGCGCCAGCTGCTGCTCGGTCTGCGACGCCTGCTGCTGCTCCTCCGTCTGGGTGGCCTGGTGCACGCGCTGCCCCTGCTGCTTCTCCGTCTGGGTGGCCTGCGACACGCGCTGCCTCTGCTGCTCCTCCGGGCGGGCGGCCTGGGGCACGCGCTGCTCCTGCTGGCTCGGGGGCGTCCGCTGCCTCGGCATCCTCGGCGGCGAGGCCCTGGGCGCCTCCTGCTGCGGCACGTAGTGGGCGGGCCGCTGCTCCACGGGGGTCCCCAAGTGCAGCACGGGCTGGGGCATCCGGGGTGCCTGGGGCTGCACGGGCGGGGGCACGGCAGAGAACCTGCGGTCCTGGGGAGGCTGGGGCACCGGGGGCTGCACGTGCGGGGGCACAGGCTGGGGTACGCGGCGCTGGGGAGGCTGGGGCGCCTGGGGCTGAACGGGAGGGGGTACGAGGTGCTGGGGAGGCTGGGGCTGCACGGGCTGGGGCACGCGGGGGCGCTGCGGCTGGGTGACCGCTGCCAGGAAGTTGTAGACGGGGGCGTTGGCCACGTCCTCGCGCTGCCTGCGGCGCTGGCAGCTGTCGCAGCCGCAGTCGTCGCGGGAGTTGTGCGGCAGCTCGACGTCATCCTGTTGGCCGCTCAGTACCCTCACGATGCGCTTCAGGTCGTCCTTGTATGCCTCGTAACACCACCACGCCAGCAACACTGCCCAGTGCCCGCCCACCCCTCGGTTATGGCTCGATACGCGCTGTGTCTGTTCAAAAGCCGCCCATCGCAACCGCCACAAACAAACCGCCGCTCCAGATTCGCAGGGGTGAGATCCGATTCCCCCCTTGTGTCAGATTCGGAAATCAGGCCCCCATAACAACCAAACCGTCGCTCCAGATTCCCATTGAGATAAATCAGTTACCCCCTTTTGGCCAGATCCGCAGGAGTGTGAAATCCGATTACCCAGATTCGCAGGAGTGTGAGATCCGTTTTCCCCCGTGTCAGATTCGGAAATCAGGCGCCTCTCCCCCCTCCTGACGAATCGTCCTCTGTGCCCTCCCCGGCCCTTCCCCGCCCCACCGCCCGCACGCAGCCCGCACGCGTGGAAGAGCGCCCACAGTCCTCACACGCAGACATGACCCGCGTGGCGTGTGTGCAGAGGCAGAGGCAGAGGCGCACCGGCAGACGTGGCGAGGACCGCGAGGACGGCGCTGGGGACCATCATACTTCTACTGCTGCTGGTGCTGCTGCTGGTGCTGGTTGTGCTGTTGTCGCTGGTGCTGCTGGTGCTGCTGGTGTGGCCTGTGTCGCTGTGGTGTTGCTGTTGGAAGCTGTTGTGTGTTCTACAGGGTCTGATGCTGTTGTGTTGTGGCTGCTGTGCTGACGAAGCAGCCCTCTGCGCCCCTGCCTCTGATTCCCTCGCTCGGGAATCGCCTGCCCGCCGCTTGCCGCTTGGCTGCTGGCGCCTCTGCGCCAGCGTTGCGGCCCGTGCGCTGCCGCTGCCTCTACTGCGCTGCTCTCTGCGATGCCCTCCCCTCCGCTGCTCTCCCCCGCCCTGCTCCCCTGCCGCACACTCTCCCGTGCCCCCACCCTGCGCTCCCCCGTCGTGCCGGCGTTGTGGCCGTCGAATTGAATTGAACTGAAATTGATTGAATCGCAAATTAAATCGCATCGAATTGGGCTGTTCCAGAGGGCCAGCCCCTGCAGGGGAGCCAGCGCAGCAGCCGCCGTGGGCTGCGTGGGCAGGCGGGAGGCAGGCCAGCAGCTGAGCTGCGGCGACGCACAGCAGCGGGGGCGCCGGTGACGCCGGGGCAGCGCACACACCCAGAAGAGGAGCCCCGGGGCACCCCCTGGGCACCTCCTGGGGCACAGGCCCCCGCTGTGGTGGCCGCCAGAGGTGGTAGGGGCCCTCGCGTGGGCCAACCAGCAGCTCGCTGGCGATCAACCGCCGAGATACCAACTGAGCGATACTGATCGAGATATCTGCGCACCCGACACGTCAGACCAGATATTGTTCCTGTGCCCCGGCGTCGGCCTGCGTGGCGCTGTCACGGAGCTGAGAAGAGCATGGCGATGGGCGCCAGGAGTGGTTATCCACCGTGAACTCATTGGTCTGGTGCGAAGTGGAGGTATTTCCTGTTTCCTATTTTTAGTTCCAATAAACTAGGAAATAGAAAAATAATAGTCAGTTGATATGGTGCCCCCACCGGATACGGCAGGACCACACGTGACTGCTGCCAGTGACGAGATATGGCAGTGCCGGATATCGGCCACATGACGTGTCCGGGAGGAGGATCTTCCTCCGATATTATCTGTGTGAAATCCGAATTTCTGTGGGGATCGTCGGATGGGCTGGTGCTTCCGCAGTGCCACGGGCTCTGCCTGCGCGCTGCCCGCCGTGGGCTCGGCGGTGCTGGGCCGCGGCCACTGGACCGGCGTGCTCGACGTCTCCGTGAGCCGCGCGCAGGTGCAGGTGCCCCAGCTCCTCTTCCCTCTCCATCTCTCTGTCTCTCTTGTCTCTCTCTCTGCTCTCTCACACTCTCACCTCTCGTCTCTCTGTCTCATTCCTCTCCATCTCTCTGTCTCTCTTGTCTCTCTCTCTCGTCTCTCACACACTCTCTCTCGTCTCTCTGTCTCTCCTCTGTCTCATTCCTCTTCATCTCTCTATCTCTCTGTCTCTCTTGTCTCTCTCTCTCTGATCTCTCTCTCACCTCTCTCTGTCTCTCATTCCTCTCCTCTCTGACTCTCTCTCTTTGCTGCTGACTGCCCTGCTGGCTGTCTGGATGGCTGGATGGCTGGCTGGGCGGCCCTCGTGGGCAGGCGACGGTGTGCCCAGAGAGGGACGGCGTGCGGGTGACCAACGTGGGGAGGAACGACTCGGCGTTTGCGCGGGCGGGGGCGCAGGGGGAGGAGCGGCTGCCCCCCGGGGCCAGCGCCCTCCTGGCCGAGGGCGACACCCTCATGCTCCTCCCCTCCCGCCACCACTTTGCCCTCGTCCGCGTCCCTGGCGACGCCTCTCCCGCCCTCCCCGCTGCTGCTGCTGCCGCTGCCGCTGCTGAGGGCTCGGAGGGCCTGCAGGGCGCCGCACGCCAGCCCTGCGAGCTGCCGAGCGTCGCTGCCCCCGCCCCTGCGGGTGTGGGGCACAGAGAGGCAGAGCTGCAGGCCCCTGCTGCCGCTGCCCCTGCGGGCGTCGCTGTGCCTGCTGTGGCTGTGGCGCACAGCGAAGTGGAGCTGCAGGCCCCTGCTGCCGCTGCCCCTGCGGGCGTTGAGATGCACTCGGTGGGGCGCGATGAGGCCGAGGCAGAGCCCCCCGTCCCTGCTGCTGGCGGTGGTCCTGGGGCTCTGGCCCCTGCCTCTGCCTCGCCGGGCAGGCCAGAGGCAGAGGTCCCTCCCGCGGCTGCGGCTGCTGCGGCTGCCAGCACGCCGCCCAGCACGAGTCCTGCGGGAGCGGCTGGCGTGGCCGAGGGCGGCGGCGCACAGGGCAGGAGGGGCATGGGGTCGCGCTCGGGCTCGCTCGACGACATGCGCGGCGTCACCGAGTGGGCCGCCGGCCTCAGCGCCGCCGCGGTGTCCGCGGGCGTCGAGCAGCTGCGCGAGATGTTCCCCGACCACTCGGACGCCGCCCTGCGCTCGCTGCTCCTCGAGGCCCGCGGCTCCGTCGAGTCCGCAGCCGCCTCCCTCCTCGGCGACCCTGCCCCTGCGCCTCCTGCGTCCCCCGCTGCCGCCGCTGTTGCGGCCGTGCCCGCGAGCCCTCGCAGCGCGGCGGTCGAGTCGCTGGCTGCTCTGTTCCCGAGCGTGGCCCGCGCCGAGCTCGAGTCTGCGTACGAGCGGAGCGCGAGGGACCTCGACGCTGCAGTCGCTCTGCTGCTGGGCGACCCCGCGCCCCCGCCTGCTGCTGCTGCAGCGGCACCAGCGGCACCGGAGGCACGCGGCGAGGGCGAGGCAGCGGGCGAGGCGCCGGCCAAGAGGCGCAGGGTCGTGCGGGAGCGCGACATCGCGGGGTTCGCGTTCCGCCTCGACGAGGAGCGGCACGCACAGTCGCTGGTGGGCAAGCGCCTCGACGACGCCGTCGAGCAGATCCGCGCCGACGTCGCCGCGTTCGGCGAGGAGGCGGCCTTCGCGGTGTACTGCTTCCAGACGATGCTGGAGCGCGAGCAGGAGCTCGGGGCCGACTACTTCGTGTTCTACCACTCGTACTCGCTCGCCGAGCTGCTCTACGAGGTGCAGGCCGAGCTGGCGCGCGCCGTCTACGACCTGCCCGACGACTTTGCGCCGCTGCCGCGGCTGCTGCACAGGCCGTTCCACGGCAAGCCGACGCTGGAGCTGCTGATGGAGGACTTCCGGCACATGTCGTCGCAGGACCACGACCCCGCGTTCAGGGCCCTCGCCATCAGCGCCAGCTGCTCGCTCTTCGCCACGAGCACCGAGGCGCCGCCGACGTCGTGCTTCCGCTCGGGCTACTCGTGCGGCGACCTCAGCTTCCGCGGGCTGCTCACGTCGACCCTCGAGGCCGTCGGCGTCCCGCAGGGCGAAGTCGCCGAGGCGCTCGCCGACGAGCTCGTCGACATCGGCGACCGCCACCGCGTCGTCACGTGGCCGTACAAGCGCTCGGACAGCGGCCGCCGCGGGGCGCATGCGGTGATGGGCGCAGCCGCGGGGCCCGCGGGCCACATGCTGCAGGTCTTCGTGCACAAGGACCACGTCGACAGCATCGCGTACGAGTCGCTGCCCATGGGCGTGCCCACGGGCCGCGGCCCGCTCTCGGAGCTGCTCGCGGCGGGGCGCATCGACGGGCAGGCGCGCGTGTTCATGCACCCGGCCGTCTTCACCGACACGACCAAGTCGCGGCTGTTCCACTACTGCGCCGACATGGGCCTCTCGTGCATGGACCCGGCAGTCGCCGGCAGCAGGGGCGCCCTCGTCCAGGACCTCCGCAAGGCCCTCAGCCTCATCACCGGCGACTACCGCGCGCTGCGCAGGGCGTTCAAGGCCATCGAGGGCATGCCCGGCAGCCAGGACCCCTGAGTGCTTGTGTGGTCTTGCGGGGTACCCCCCTTGAAAACTGCTCGAGTAACTTTCTGGTCACAAAGAATGGTCCCCAGGGTTCGCTGGTGGTGTGACAGAGCACGTGCGATCACAAGAAGAGCCCACCAATTGATTGTTTCGCATTTTCCGTGTGAACTCACACAATTGGCGTCTGCAGCCTGGCCACCTGCCGGCTGTGCCAAGGCATCTCAGGTAGGAGCAGGAGAACGCGTGCGTGTACACAAACGCTCATACTCAGCATCGCTTATGCTGGTGAGGATGGCAAGCAGGCAGCGCAGGGCCGGAACATAGAGCTGCAGCGTTGGGTCCACCTGCGCACGGTCCACGGCGGCCTCCATCTGTAAAGCACACGGCACCGCTCAGCCCAGAGGAAGTGCCGTGAATGAGAAAAGGAAGAGAGGGGCGCAACGGACCTCGCGAAGGGCTCCCGCACGGTCGAACTCGAACATGCGCACAAACGGGTTCCTGACCGCGGAAAACCTTCGAAAGAGATCCGGGAGCGTTGTAGGCAGCTGGACCCCCCACATGGTCTGCCCCACCAGTTTCGTCACGAGAGTGCTTGCTGCACGTGAGATGGCAAGCACATGCGTGAGAAGCAGGTCTTCAATGCTGTATGTACCACGCGTCGTATTGTCGTGCAGCCTGCTCTGGATTAGGTACTCGGCCGAGGCGATGAGGTCTCCCAGGTACACCACATCCCAGTTGTGCTGGAGCTCTGACACTGTGCGCTTCAGCGTCGAGACCTCACTGATCAGCGCATCCAGCTTGGCGTCCTGTGCTGCAAGCGTCTCGTGGAACTCGTTGCGCTCTGCATCAGCTGCTGCAAGTGCCTCGTGGAACTCGTTGCGCTCTGCAGCGGCCTCGGTGTCCCTCTTCTCGAGGCGCTTGAAGAATGACTCGCGGTCCGCTGCAGCTGCAGCAAGTGCCTCGTTTAACTTGTTGCGCTCTAGAGCAGCCTCGGCGTCCCTCTTCTCGAGGCGCTTGAAGAATGACTCGCGGTCCGCTGCAGCTGCTGCAAGTGCCCCGTTTAACTTGTTGCGCTCTAGAGCAGCCTCGGCGTCCCTCTTCTCGAGGCGCTTGAAGAATGACTCGCGGTCCGCTGCAGCTGCTGCAATTGCCTCGGCGTCCCTCTTCTCGAGGCGCTTGAAGAATGACTCGCGCTCTGCAGCAGCCTCGGTGTTCTTCTTCTCGAGGCGCTTGAAGAACGACTCGCGGTCTGCTGCGGCCTGCTTGCGCTGTGCTGCAGCCTCAGCAAGGGCCTTCTGGAGCTCCTCGTCCTTGCCCGCCACCATCCTGTCCAGCTTCTGGCGTGCAGCCTCGGCCTCCTTCTTGAGAGTTTCCTGCGTTGTCTTGCTGTCGTCCTCGGCCTTGGCACGAGCCGCCTGCGACACCGCGAGCTCCTGCTGCTTCTCCTTAAGCTCCCCGTCCCTGTCGGCGAGGTCCACCAAGTAGCGCCTCCTGTCTTCCGCGGCCTGTGCGTTGAGGTCCGCCAGGGCCGCGAGGTAGCAGCTGTTCTCGTTGGACACGGTCTTGGCCAGGGCCTCCTTCTCGCTCTGAGCCTGCGCGAGCACGCCGGCCACGTCGGCCTGGAACGACCGCAGGGCCTGCGCCTCGTCCGCTGCCAGCGCAGCTGTTCTCTGCGCCACCGCGACGGCATCGCGCACGGCCGCAGCGCCCTCGGCCCTGGCGGCTGCTGCTGCTGCCGCCGCTGCCGCCTCGATGGCCTCCTGGGGCGCCGGGGGCGACGCTGTGCACTCGGCGGCCGTGCTGAGGCGTGCGTGCAGGGCCTTGTTTTCCTCTCGCACCTTCGCGTTCTCGACGCACGACTCCTCCAACTGCGCGACCCCCGCGGTTAGCATGTTTCTATTCCAACCCCTCTTCACTGCCGCAACGCAGCCCAGCGCCACGAGGCAGCAGGGGCACAGAGCGCGGGTGACGCGGTTTATACACTGAAGGTGCAGAGAATCAACGGGGCCGAGATTTCTCGCGAAGCCAATTGATTGTGTGCCCCCGGCCCTTTTCGGGCGCAGCGCACGCACCTTGCGGGTGAGGTCTCCGACGAGCTCTGCCGAGGGCGCGTCCTCCCGGGGCCTGAGCTGCATGTCGAGGACGGCTGGGGCTGCGGCGAAGAGCTTCCTGGCCTGGCGCTCGCTGAGCCTGGGGGGCATCACGTAGAAGCGCGACTTGGGCTCGGCGCTCATGTACTCGGCCACGACCGTGCTCAGCGGCCGCAGCGTGTGCTCGTGCGAGGCCACCAGCCTGCTGCTGTAGACGATCTTGACGGAATCCTCCCTCTGCTGGGGCCTGGCAGTCTGTGCCCGCGGCTCTGCCATCGAAAGGGAGCAAGCAACCCAAAATAACTGGCAAGAGGGCGTCTTGCACACGCGTTGTGACGGGCGATGCCCACGAGGAAATAATGGCTTGGTTCGGTTTCGATGTCTTGGGAGTCTGGGGCTCAAGAAGAAGGGTGGCTTGTGAATGTGGCTCCCAACAACGGAATTAAAAAGTGAGGAAGTCAAGGCGAGGCTCTGCGAAGCCATTCGCCGTCCGCGATCAATTGTCTCGCGAGAATCTCCGTAGTATGAGTTGTCCTTACACTGCTGCCGCTGAAAAGGTGCAGAGTAGCTCCAACCCCTGCTGTGCCCCAATTCCCGAATCCACAACGATGCTATTGATATAGCTCCCTGCCTACCTCTGACTGCGCTAAAAATAATGACGATGTCTGGGTATGATGCGCCCTGGGGACCGAGTGTGATGTTGTATGCGAAGTCCCTCCAGGCCATCGAGGGAAATGTCCGGTAGCCAGGACCATTGAGTGCTGGTGTTGGCCCTTTCTGCCCTTGGTCGCTGCGCTACCAACACTTGGTCCCCCTGCAAAACTGCCTTGACTGGTAGCAACCTTGTTTGCCTGTCTGGTCCGCCAGAGTGTGTGGGTGTGGGTCGAGCTCAGTACTACGACACAGTGTTCTTGTCTGGAAGAGGTCAGCACGCGGGGATGGCAAGTGCCAAGAAGCAGCGCCGCCCTGACTGGGGCGTCCCGCTGGCTGACGTCAGGGCAGTACGTGAGGCACTCTCCTGGCCTGCTTCTCCTTCCTTCCCTCTCGGGAATGGGCCTGCCCTGCGATATGTTCCCCAGGGTTCACTGGTGGTGTGGCAGACGACGACGGGGCACCACAGTGCTGCTGTGGCTTGGGCCCGGCCTCCCTCGAGATCATCTCCCCGCGGCTGCTGCTCAGCGCAGGCACCGTCTGCACCATGCGGGGCTGCAGCGTCACCAGGTACCGCGGCAGGTTCTGCGACGCCTCGAACGTCACCAGCTCGTGGAACACCGCCTGCGACAGCTCCGTGCACGCCACGTAGTTCTGCTCGCCGGCTGCGGCGCTGGCGGGGCGGACGGGGATGAAGTGGGCGTCGTAGTTGGCGTAGCTGCCCTTGCCCGTCAGCCTGGCCATGTCGCCGTCGACGACGGGGAAGGCCGAGAAGAGCGAGACCCAGTTGACGAGCAGGGCGCCCCTGCTGTACACCTCGCTGGCGTACCGCGCCTCGTACGCGCTGTACACCCCCTTCCCGAAGAAGCCCTCGTCCGTCGTCGCCAGGCTCGCGAACCCCGCCCGGAACACGCTCTCCAGCGCCTCTGCCCGCGTCCCGTGCCACATGGCCACCACCTTCACGTTGGGGTACGCCGCCTCTGGCGTCCGCCGCGCCATCTCCATCAGCCGCTCCCGCACCGCCGCCCTCGTCGCCCTGTTCCCCTCTGCCTCGTACCCCGGTGCGAACGCTGGATTGCCCACGCGGGCCTGCAGCTGGGCCACTCGGTTCTCGAAGGCCTGCTCGAGGTGAGGGCTGTAGATGATCTCCACACGGGCGAGGTCGAAGCCTGGCACAGGGCAGCGCTGGTACAGCTCCACCACAAACTCGGTGTCCCTCTTGCCAGCCGGGATGAGGGTGTAGCTCTTGCCACCGATGATGTCTGGCCTGAGGGACTCGTCAAAGTGCCACACTCTTGGCTCCCATCTGGTGACCTCTTTGATGACATTCCTCCTGTACACCACCAGCCCAATGGCAATACAGCCAGCTGCTAGGACAATGAAGCCGAGAGCACCTCCAACAGAAGCTCCCACGATAAGGCGAAGCTGAGTAGTGTCGTTAGTGGAATTCCTGTGTACCAGCGAGTACTTAAAGTCCATTCCAGCCATGTTGCCGTGAGTGTTGTTGACGGTTATCTTCAGTGTCACGGTCTCACCAACGCTCCCATTTACCACCAGATGTGCCCAGTTGCTCTCTGTCACCAGTGATGCACACGCAGAATTCCACGGAGCTGTGAACGTGAAGTAGCACTCGATGGTGCTCACATATGGACCACAGGTATTTCTCACAGCAGACGAGATGTTCCAGCTGCAAGACCCCTGGCCTGATACTGAGAATGTGAACGTAATTGCGGGGTCTCCACGTTGCATTGTACAACTTGCATTCAGTCGTACAACGCCGCACTTCTTCGTACTCAGAGTGATGCCCGGAACAATGAGAGCGCGACTACCATCCAAATAGATGTCAGAAGTCGAGTGGTCCCACGCTGGGGAGACGATGTACATCTGCTGCGACCCCAGAACTACAACTGACCCTGAAAACAGTCTCATCCCCGACGTACTCTCCGGGACGGGTGACCCAACGATAATATCGTCTGAGCCATCACCATCGATGTCTCCGAGTTTTCCAATCATCTTGCCCAGATGTGATCCTATCTGCTCCCCGACGAGCTCGTAGCCATCTGTGTTGGTGAACCCGCTGGTCCTGAACACGCTGTCCGTTAGTCTGTTGACCCAGCATCTGTTGGCATCCCAGTCGCAGTCTGAGTTAACCGTTCGTCCCAGAAGAATGATTACGAGGCCAGCTGTATTCTGCGAATCGGGCATGCCAATGAACATGTCGCCAATGTCGTCGCCATTCATGTCACCAGTAGATCCGAATATTCGCCCCAGATGGTCTCCATTGGTGCCCTCGATGGTGAACCCGGTTCCTTTGCCAATTCTGATCGCTGTGCTCAGTTGTACCGTTCTCGATGTGCCACTGAGCAGTGAGCTGGGTGACCTGCTTCCAAACACCACAACGATCTTACCAGCATTACTGCCTTGTGAATTGGAGTCAAATGGCAACCCCACGCCAAAATCATCAACAAGGTCCCCGTTGAGGTCTCCCAGAGCCCGTGGCACAACACTTCCTGTGCAATCAGCTTCCTGTGGTAGTACGCCAAAGCTGCTATCAGGAGAGAGTACAACACCATTCTCCAAACTGCGATTGCGGTCCTTGGAGCCGAGTATCAAACGGAGCCAACCGCACTGCGGCATGTCAATTACCATGTCATCCAAGCTATCACCGTTTATGTCGCCGATGCCTGTTATGTTGGCACTTCTGCCACTGCCATAATTCTCTTGTGACAACCATCCCATGTTGTCAATGTTGACCACAGTACCACTGCTTGTATTGTCTGTCCCGAATACAACAAATGTGCTGAAGACATTTGAACCCCAGTGTGTTTCCAGCCCAAAGTCCATCATTCTGTCACCATCAACGTCTCCCAATGCGCTGACAGAGCTGCTTGTGCGGCCACTGTGAGACGTGTTGAATGTTACGGACATAAGACGTGGTCCTAGAAGCACTATTGCTCTCACTCCATCGCCTGAATTACCGATCACACCAATAAGAATGTCGTCGATCTTGTCACCATTATAGTCTCCCAGTGCATTGATAGAGAGTACTGTATGAAGAACTTCGTATTTCGTGTGAACCACAATAATTCCAGATTTGTTTTCATCAGGGTCTACCAAAGGGTTTTTTGCATTCCTCCACATACTATCGATTGCGACCACGACATCCCAGAGCCCAGTCGTGGAGTTTGCAAGAGCAAAAGCAATGTCAGGGACTCCATCACTGTTGACATCCCCAACGCCAGTCGAAGAGAACCCAGAGGTGGTGCCCTGAATGTGCAATACCACGCTGATGCCCTGTCCTGCTGTGAGGTCGATGGTTTTACCCTGTTCTATCTGAGCAATGCGGTCTCCTATGAACAGGTCGCTGAGTCCATTGAAATCGATGTCCCCGATGTTACCTATGACCGATGTTGTGACATTGGGACAGGGGCCATCGCTTATCAGTTGCACTATTGCACCGGCATGCGATGTATTGACACAATTATGTCTATCAACCAATACATCCGAGGGCCTGTGAAAATGACCCGTTGACACTACCCACTGGCAGTTGCTTCCTCCATTTATCTGGTCCAGCAGATCTGGAACACGATCGCCATCGACATCCCCCAGGAAAAAGCGGCGTGACACAGCGCTGCTGCCGCCTCCACAGATTCTGCCGAACATCTCTCGATAGCCTTTACTCACCATCACGTCGACCGAGTCACCGAATATCACCATCCCATTGTAGTTTTGCGGGTAACCGTACCCCTCTTGGTTCATGTCCAGAATCAGATCCGTTCTGTTGTCATGGTCCACATCAAATCCGCGTGGTCCCTGTACTCCAAATTGGGCATCGAGTGGCTTGCAGTATTCCAGCTCTCGATGCTCATGAGTATCTTTATACCTGTCGGAATCCGAATAGGCTGTCCTATTCCACACACGACGTCCTGTAATTAAGGTGGAAAATGGGATGTTCCCCATAGGATAAGATGTCAACAGGTCAAAATCATGGATACCATCACCATCGACATCGCCTAATCCCGCAAACATACGAATTAGGCCCTGGTCATAATATCGGATATCAAAGCCGTTCGATCCGTCAACTCCACGGTCTCTTGGGAATGACGAGTAGTCTTCAGACCCGAATATCACAGTGGGACGGGCGGGTAGCTGAAGGAAATCAACTTGCAGCTGCAGGGATCCAATCCCGATGTCGTCGAGTCTGTCGCCATTGACGTCTCCTATGCAGCTGACATAGCCGTAACTCCCCTGTGCAATCCACACCGTCACAAGTGACCTCAGGGGCACAGATGCAGGCCACTCTGTTGAACGCGCTGAGTATGGTCGCCAGTCGTGACGGTGGCAGCGCACCTTTGCGCCCCTCGAGCAGCACGATCCTGCCAGAGGCCTGCAGCACGAGGTCTGCGATGCGGTCCCCGTTGATGTCGCCCGAGCAGCACAGGGCCGCGTCCTGCACCAGCACTGTCCTGCTCCCGTAGTCGAACAGGCGCAGCGGGTTGTCGAACCCTGCGGTGTCGCGAACCAATTGAAACGAGCCCTCAGCTCCCCGCCAGCGCACTGGGCTCACCTCCCGTTGTCCCGAAGACGATGACGACGCCCTGTCGCGCCGAGCCCCGGGGGCCCAGCGAGACGTTGTACGCAAAGTCGTCGATGCCGTCGCCGTTGACGTCGTCGATGGCGGTGGGGGTGCCTGTGGCCTCGGCCGTGTCCGAGTCGCGCAGGAGCCACACCCAGCTGCCCTGCTGGCCGGCCCCCGCCGAGATGACGACGGGCGTCTCCCACGTGCTCCACGCCGGCACGGAGCCCGTCGACGGCGACGACGACCGCGCGGGGCAGCAGCACAGCGCAGCCGCAGCCAGCGCCACGGCACACAGGGACCACTCGCGGCTGTGTTTGCAGCCCATCTGCAACAGCTCTTGTGCAGCGCACTGCACGTTAACCGCCAGCTGGCCGGCTCGTAAACGAAGAGCTCTTTGCGAAATGAAACTGGCGACCTGTGTTTTGATGACGTCTGATTCTCCCTCGAAACTCACCGATTATTCAGCAGGAAAGCGCAGTGCGAATGTGCTCGGCCCATGCTCATTCTTGATCAGGGGTGGCTCAAGAGAGGAGGAGTGAGGAGATCCAAGGGAGACGGGTCGCGACGACGTGGCAGATCCGACCGCGAGAGGATGATGACGCCACAGAACAGATATTATTCACCCTCGGGCGGAATATCTCAGCAGCACAGCAGCACAGCAGCGCCACACATGGCAGGGAAGACGGCGAGCGCGCTGGACGAGATCGCGGTGTCGCGGGAGGGCGTGCGGGGCCTGGTGAGCTCGTGGATGAGCAGCGTGCTGGCGGTGGACGGCGACGGCGACGGGGCGGGCGACGAGGAGGGCACCACAGCAGCGGCCCGCCCTGCCCGCCTGGGCCTCGGCGCAACCCCCGCCGCCTCGGACACCTCCAAGGCCGCCCAGCGCCTCGCCAAGGGCCTCGCAGCCCAGCGCCGCGCCGCAGCAGCAGCCGGCGGCGAGGAGCCCGAGCAGGAGGGCCTGCAGGGGCAGCAGAGAGGCCAGCAGCAGCAGCAGCAGCAGCAGCGGGAGGAGGAGGAGGAGAGCCGCACTGCCGCCCTGGGCGCCCGCAGGAGGAGGGCTGTGGCCAGCGCCCTGCCCCCTGCCGTCGCCAGGCTCCTCGAGTCCAAGGAGAAGAAGAAGGGCGGCAGGAAGCAGCCCCTGCAGCAGCAGCAGCAACCCCAGCAGCAGCAGGCGGGGGCCACTGTCGCAGAGGAGACCTCCCAGGAGCCCCTGCTGCACGAGGACGAGGCCCCTGCGGTCCAGAGCGCTGCCACGGGCGGCAGGAGGAAGAACAAGAGGGCTGCACCCGCCCAGGAGGAGCAGCAGCAGCAGGCGGGGGCCACTGTCGCAGAGGAGACCTCCCAGGAGCCCCTGCTGCTGCAGCAGGACGAGGCCCCTGTGGCCCCTGCGGCCCAGAGCGCTGCAACAGGCGGCAGGAGGAAGAACAAGAGGGCGGCACCCGCCCAGGAGGAGCAGCAGCACGAGGACGAGGCCCCTGCGGTGGCCGAGAGCGCTGGCACGGCCGCGGCCAGCAGCGGCAAGAAGAAGAGCAGGAGGGCGGCACCCGCCCAGCAGGAGGAGCAGCAGCTGAGGGAGCCGGCCCCCAAGCGCAACAAGAAGAAATAGAGCGCTGCCCCCGGCTCCATGCCGCTGCGTCGCGCCACACATGCCCCCTGCGCAGTTGACTCCTGTCTGCTCTGTTGCAGCTCGCTCCCACTGCTGCAGACGCTTGCCTTGCGCCGTGGATTGAGAGGCGAGAGCCGCGTCACGGGCCAGCTGCTCGGCCGCATCGCGTGCAGCTCCTCCTGGAGGTGGCGCACGTCTCGCAAGGCGTAGCGCACCTCGCCTGCACGCTCGCGGGTACTGCGTCCCTCGCGGTCTCAGCCCCCAGCCACCAGAGACGAGAGGGGACGGGCGCATCGGATCGAGTGGTAGTATACAATTGAATCGAATAGCTCAATTGCCCATAACGCCTCGGGGAGGGCCGCGCACGCGCGCTCTCGCGCGGTCTCTCAGATGAGCTGCGTGCCGGTGAGCCCCTGCTGGGGCTTGCGCGGGGTCTTGCCCTTGGTGTAGACGGGCACGACGGGCGCGGGCTGCCCCGCCAGCGGCAGGCTCCCGGGCTTCTGCGGGCGCTCCCTGCCCATGGCCGCCGCGTCGAACGCCGCCAGCGCGTTGGCCAGCGGCGAGGCCCCCACGACGCGCACGCTCTGCTGCGGCGGGCACATCTCCACGTTCTCGAGCCGCTCGGGCGCCCCCACGGCCCCGCACGCCCCCTTCTGCGCCCTCCGCGCCAGCGGCGGCAGCGTGACGTCGCCGCCAGACGCCAGCCCCAGCGACGACACCGCGTGCGCGGCCATCTCCGAGTCCGATGACGTGGAGTCGCCGCTGTTGCCCGGCGACGCGGCAGAGGACGGCGCCCGCGCGCTGAGGGCCGAGCGCTTGGCCGTGAGCGGCGGCATCGTCGTCGCCGAGGACGTGGCGCCGGGGACGGCGGGGTCGTCGGCCGACTCCTCCTCGACGAGGGAGATCTCGCGCCAGACGCGGATCGTGCGGTCGTACGACGACGACACGTAGTGCCGCGAGCGCGCCACGTGGACGATCGAGTTGACCATGTCCTCGTGCCCTGTTGCCGCATGCGGCGCAGGGATCGGTCAGTGCGAGCAGACTGGAAAGGCGGCTCCCCGTTTTCTTGCCCTATTTCGACGAAAACATGACGTGTCGGTGGAAGAATGGGATATTTCTTGCCCGAAAAGAGGTGTCGCGGTGACTTGTGGGCGGAAGAAGGGCATTTCTCTTGCCCCGAAGAAGACACACGAGAAAAGCGTATGCCCGGATGAGGATGTGGGGAAAAGAACGCCACACCCTCCTTCCCCACCGTTCCCGCGTCTCTGCGTGCCTGTGTAGGAGCAGCGGACGGGCTTGTAGGTGTTCTCGATGTGGTAGAGGCGGATGCGGTGGTCGCTGCTGGCGCCGACGACGAGGCCGTTGGACGTGTCGATGCACATGGCGCTGATCTCGCCGTCGGTGTCGATGACCTGCAGCTGCGCGCCGTCGGGCCCCCACGTGCGCAGCGTGCGGTCCTGGGCGCACGTCACCCACTCGCCCAGCACCGCGTTCCAGGCGACCTGGTTCAGCTCGGCCTCGTGGCCCACCAGCTGCTTGATCTCGCGGCGCTTCTCGAGCCCCCAGATGTGCGCCACCGGCGACCCCGCCACCGCCGTCGCGAACTCCCCCAGCTCCTGCGCGTACGACACCATCGTGACTGCCCACGCCCGCTGTCAGTGCCGCACCGAGGTCTCCGTGTTGTGCTCCCATATTCCCTCGAGGAGCTGCGCTACGGCCTCTCCGTTGCCCCCCAACTGCACTCATCGTCCCCCGTGCCAGCGCTGCTGTCCCCCGCATGCATGCGCTGCTCGACGTAGCAAGGTGTCCCAACAAGGAGAGCTGCTTGAGCTGCAAGCGACTTGGGCACCGACGCTCAGCCATTGCCCACGCAACACGCAGAGGCAATGAGGGACTCTCCGCTCTGCCCAGGAGCGTCCTGCACGCACCCGAGCACACACTCTGGCGCCCACCCCGGGGGGAGCGGTGAGTGCGGTGCTGGCGGACGTACTGCGGGACTCGTGGCTGTCGCTCTTCCACGAGAGGGTCATGGTGGTCGTGTTCCAGACGCAGACGGCGCCGTCCCACCCGGCGCTGATGGCGTAGTGCTTCTCGCCCAGCAGCGCCGTCGTGACGGAGCTCACGCGGTCCTTGTGCTCGGTGATGGCCACGGGCGCCCAGAACCCACCGGACCTGACGGGCTTCTGCTGGCTGCTGGCCACGACGCACATGCTGCTCGCCGTGCTCCCCTGCACCTCCGAGAGCGCCTCCTGCTCGCCGCCCGCCTCGTCGTCGCCGCCCTCGCCCTCCTCGCCCTCGTCGGCAGCCGCGGCCGCTGCGGAGCTGACGCCCTCCTTGGCGAGGGCGCTCTGCCCCCACATCTTGACCGAGTGGTCCTCGCAGCCGGCGATGAGCACGTCGATGCTGTCGTCGTAGGCCATGCAGACGACGGGCGACCCGTGGCTCGTGAGGTGCCGCGGCGTGTAGACCATCTCGTCGTAGCGCTGCGACGCGGCCTCCCACGACCAGACCGACCCGTCGGCCCCGGCGCTGAACAGGTGGCCCGTCTTCTGCGAGCAGACGAGCGCGCGGTGGAACGACGCCGGGACGGTGATCGACGTCACGGGGCGCCGCCTGTTGAGGCGCCAGATGAAGACCTCGCGCTGGTTGGTCGTGGCGACCATCTCCTTGGACTCGGGCAGGTAGCGCACGCGCTGGAACAGCCGCGTCTCGGAGCTGTTCTGCGTGGGCACGAGCCCCGCGATGAACGGCGTCACGTTGGTCGCCGTCACGGGGTCGAAGACGATCGGCGACGACGCGTTGGCCGTCACCCAGAGCGTCTGCGTCAGCGGGTTGAAGGCCGCGCTGCCCACGACGTCCATGAAGCCCTTGAGCTCGTGCAGCTCCGTGCCGTCCTTGCTCCACACCTTGAGCCGCTGGTCGTAGCTCCCCGAGATGATCGTCTCGCGCCCCGGGTCGAACGTCAGCGCGCTCACCGCGCTCTTGTGCGCGTCGGCGATGGTCATCACGCGCCGCCCCGTCGCCGGGTCGAACACGACGATCGAGCTGTCGAACGACCCCGACACCACCTTCCCGTCCTGCGCTGCCAGGCTGCCGCCCTCCCGTCAGCCGCCCCTCGCCCCTGCGTCTGCTGCCCCCGCGCACCACGTGATGAAGTCGCGGTGGTGCTTGATGGGCTTGTGGGCGGGCACGAGCGTCTTGTAGTCGCGGAGGCTGTACACGAAGATGGTGTCCTTGCCAGCGGCCAGCAGCAGGCTCCGCGTGGCGTCCCACGCCAGGCTCGTGATGGGCATCATCGTCCTCTCGCACCCCACCTGCGCCCGGGCGCGTCAGGGCGCTGCAGCCTCTGGGCGAGGGCTGCGAGGGGCTGCGGACCTGCTTGAGCCCCGAGTTCCACGCCCACACGATGATCGTGCCGTCTGTCGACGCCGAGAGCAGCGCCTTGTCGCCCAGGGCCTCGAGGCAGGTCACGGCACCTGTAATCGCGCGGTTGGGGCCTCGCAGGGGCGCCTGGGAGGGCTGGGGAGGGCTGGGGAGGGGCGGCACTCTTGTGGCCCGTGAGGATGCGCGTCTGCTTGAGCGTCTCCGTGTCCCAGAAGCGGATCGTGCAGTCCTCCGAGCCCGTCACGAGCCGCCCCGTGAACATCGTCACGCACAGGATCGTGGCCGTGTGCGCGTCCTGTATGATGCCGCGCACTTCCATCCTCGCCTTGGCTCTCGCTCTGCCAAATTTAGCTCGCCCTCGTATCTTCTGCGCCGTATCCGCGGAGATTATCCGCCCAGACGAATCTGCGCTACGTCACTCATTTTCCTACGCATGAACGCGGGTCCGAAGAGGCAAAGGTCGAGAGGCACGGATGCTACCTACACACATCACGTGGGCACGTGAGTAGCGCGAGGTGCTCGCTTGTGGCACAGCAACAAGACCTTGGGTACGCCTCTGGGACGCGGGAGCCCCGCTGCCTCGTTATCGCTGCTCGAGCCCACTCTGCGCGCAGCGACCTGTCTCCGCGGGACACAAGACGGGCGAGGGCTGCCCGGTCTGCAGGCGGTGGCGATAAGGTGTGCTCTATTAGTGACTCTGAACCTGCGAGTAGCCGCCCTTGACGTATTCCATGTGCTCGAGCAGGGCCGCCAGCGTGGGCGGGGCCACGGCAGTCTCGAGGCCGAGCGAGGGCTCGACGGCCCGCGAGTGCATCAGCAGCAGCTCGTCCGAGATCTCGCACCGCAGCCCCTGCGCTATCGTGCGCTGCAGGGCCGGGTGGTAGTTGCACGGGCGCTGCTGCAGCTGCAGGTCGTGTATCTCGCGCAGCGCCTTGGCCAGCAGGCGCATCTTGGTCCAGTTGACCAGCAGCTCCCCGCCCTCGGCTCCCGACGGCCCCTCGTGGTCCGGCAGTGTCTCGATGAACCGCATCTGCTCCAGCCCCGCCTCTGCGCCGGCGCCCCAGCCCAACAGCCCACACACACAACACGCAACGTCAGCCCTCTCGTGTGCCACCACGCATTGCTTCAAAAATAAGCTCGGGCTTGGTCTCTAGCGACTCGACGCACAAGTGAGACCCCCCGCACACGCAAGCTTCGGACTTGAGCTCTTTGAACACGCACGCGAGCACATCGAGCGCACTCAGGCAGCACAGCAGAGCGTGCGGAGCGGGGCACGTGCCTAGGATGGGGAGGAATATGAAGCGCTCCTTGGACTTTAGGCGCGTGGGGACGGCGGCCCTGAAGCGCTTGTAGAGGTCGCAGGGGTCGACAAGGGCCTCGAGCTTCGTGACCGTGTCGCGCTCGCGCTGGGGCACGCCGAGCCAGATGCCCGTCAGCCGCAGGATAGCCGGGTGCCTCCACACGTCGACGAGCAGCTGCACGCCGAGGAAGTTGGCCTGCTGGTAGCAGGCCTGCGCCAGGGCCACCAGGCGCCGCAGCGAGTCGAGCCTGCGCCGCGAGAACATCTGGCTCAGGACCTCCATCACCAGCCACGCCTTGAGGTTCCTCAGCATCCCCCGTATCCGCGTCAGCTCGGGGCTCGTCGCCTCTTTGGTCCACGCCAGCTTCGTCAGCTGCAAGGGGGCGCCCGCGTCCTCTGTCAGCACCTCTTCTTCGCTTCACTCTCCGCCCCGCATCCAAGGCAGCGTCGGGAAGTAAACGTGGGGGAAGAGAGGACTGCGCGCGCACCTCGCTATTGCGGACGCGTCGCAGGTGCGAGAGGAAGCAGAGGGCGAGCTGCTTGGCAAAGTCTGCGGGATCGTACTCGAGCACGCCGAACCGGTGGCCCTCGGAGCCCTCGCCCGGCAGGTAGAACTGCCCGCTCTCGGCGTACGAGAGCACCGGGGCCGTCGTCCGCGCGATGCCCTCTGCGAGCATCGCGTCGACGACTGCCGCGCTGTCGTCGGCGTTGAACGCCATGTGCGCCTCCATCCACTCGGCCGCCTGCCACCCGATGAAGAAGTTGGTCTCCTTGCCGTCGGGCTGCTTGATAAACTGCACGCCCGTCCTCTCGTCCTTCATGCCCGCCACCATCGCCCCCATGGCGTGCACGTCCAGCATCTGCACCGCGTGGCAGGGGTGGCGGAGGGTCAGCGTCTGCAGAGAGGGCCCATGGCACCCGCGTGGGGCACCTTCCTGGTCAGGAGGCCTTTGAGAGACCAGAACGCGCTCCGCGTGGTGATGGGGCCCGACAGCGAGTCCTCGCTGGCCACGACAAAGTCAAGCAGGCGGGCGCAGAGCTGGTCGTCGGAGATGAAGTCCTCGACGTTGAGCTCGAGCCAGCACCGCAGCACCAGCATCACACTGCGGCGCCCAACCAACCAGTGAGTCGGGCGCAGCCCCCCGCGTGAGCTGCAGTGGGGCGTACTTGTTCCTCACAACGTCTGCGGTGCACTTGTAGGGCCGAGCCGCCGCAGAGCAGGCGCCGCTGTACGCGTCGGTTATCTGGCGGAGGACGTCGTTGGGGTTGGCAATGTAGCGTATAGTGAGCACAAACTCCTCTATCGTGGCGACGTCTGCCCCGGGGCGCTCAGCAAAACAGAGGGCAAGCAGCGCGGGGAGGTGCGAGGTGAGCTCGCGGGGAGGGGCGCGTACCCTGCGGGAACGTGTCGAGGAGGTAGTGGACCAGCGAGGGCAGCGTGGCGGCCCTGAGGGTCTTCTTTCCGTCGACCTCGTCGAACACGAGCGTCCGCGAGAGCTCGGGCTCGATCCTGGCGCTGAGGCGCTCCGAGAAGGGCCGCCGCGAGGCCCCGCGCCTGCCCGATGTCTGCGGGGGTATGCGCACGTGGCAGGCGCGCACGACGTTGACGCCAATGTCGCCGACGAGCGTCTCTGGGTTGCAGGGCACGTCCCAGCGGCCCACGAAGCGCAGCTCGTAGTCCTTGCGGGCGCACTTGCCCTGCTTGCAGGCCAGCGCAAACATCTCGCCCAGCGTCTTGGTGGGCTCGTAGTTGAGCTCGATTACCAGCGGGTCCGATCCGAACGGCTCCTCGAAGAGCACCCGGAACAGCCGCTGCACAGCTGGCGTGGGCCCTCCGAGGTGAGCGAGAACAGCAGCGTATCACAGCAGTGATTGCGATGAGCCCTCTCGGGCCCCCATACTGAGCTGGCAAAAAGGACAGCACGGGCCTTACATCCATGCGACCACAGCACAGCGCCATGACATGCACTAGCCACTCTGCCAGGGCAGCAAGAGCACTGGCGTTGCCTCCGAGGCGAGGAGAGAGAGAGAGAAGAGAGAACACTGCAAGGCAGGGCGGCAGGGCGCACAGGAGCTCCTGGAGAGGCGGAGAGGGACCGAGTCGAAAGCAATGTCGCCGAGGGTGGTCTCGAGGCTGAGGGCGTTGAGGGGCGCGCTGTACTCGTACATCGAGGCCTGCAGGCTGTGCTTGCAGCACACGAGCTCCCGCAGCTCGCGCAGCGTCATCGACGGCATGTAGCTGATGCCCACCCTCCGGCTCGTCAGCACCGCCGCCCCCCGCTCCCTGTGCTGCGTCTGCTCCACCTCGATCTCCACCCGCACGATCGCGATCCCCTGCAGCAGACCGGGCACAGTAACAATATCAGGAAAAATCGGAATCAGCAAGAGGGAATTTCCTCCCCCCTGCCATCGGGATGGATCTGGAAAAGAACCTGCTGCTGCTGGTCGACCGAGGAGCTGCGGGGGACGAGCTGCCTGTGCGACGCGCAGCGCATCTGCGCCCCGCGGCCGCCGCCCGCCGGGGGCAGCGAGGGCACAAAGGCCGCGGGGGACGGCGACTGCTGGAGGGCCTCGGCGAGGAGCCCCGTCGGCGACGTGGCCAGCGGCGGCGGCGACCGCGCGCAGGGCAGCGACCCGCTCAGCGCGCGGCCCCCGGGCGGCGGCAGCGGCGGCGCGTGCTGCGGCCTCGCGGGCCTCGTCGCCGCCGCCGACGACGTGAACGAGTGGCTCTTGCAGCCGCCCACCCTCCTGTGATGCGACGTATGACGCCACGCCGTGACGCATCCCCCCACGTCAGCGAGATATCCGGAATTCTCCGAAGAGATATCCGAGACATCCGAGATCTATGTGCGAGATATCTGTATCTTGGGCGCACGGGGACTGCGCGTCGTCGTCGGGGCTCAGCGCGGGCGCGTACGCGGGGGGCAGGGGCGGCGGGGCGGCGGGCAGGGGCACGGGGGGCGGGGCGTGGGCCGGGGGCGAGGCGCGGGGCACGAGGGGCGAGGCAGCGGGGGAGGCGTCGGGCTCGCTGGCGCTGCTGCAGCCGCAGCCCTCGAGCGGCGCCCCCGAGTACTTCCTGCTCATGCCCCTGTGCGCCCGCAGAGGGCCGTGAGAGAGCGTGTGAGACGCGGCGGAGAGGAGGTGGAGGAGTGAGGGGCCTGCGGGGGGCGCACATGAGGAGGCGGCGCTTCTGACGCGTCTCAGTGGGCTCGGACATCTCTCTGGGGGCCAGCGCGGGGCTGGGAGGGCTGGGAGGGGCCTGGGAGCGGAGGGGGCAGGGACAGGGGGAGGGTGGGAGAGGGCTGGGCGGCAGGCGACGCGACGTGGGGAGCGCTCCACCGCAGGAAAAGCCCCTCCGCACACCGGAATCTCGGCCGCCAATCGAACCCCCCAAATATCACCCAACCGACTATCCTTCGGATCCGCCACGTCGTCGTGACCCGTCTCCCTCTGATCCTCACTCCTCCTCTCTTGAGCCACCCCTGATCAAGAATGAGCATGGGCCGAGCACATTCGCGCTGCGCTTTCCTGCTGAATAATCGGCGAGTTCCGAGGGAGAATCGGATGACCGCAAAACACAGGTCGCCAGTTTCATTTCGCAAAGAGCTCTTCGTTTACGAGCCGGCCAGCCGGCGGTTAACGTGCAGTGCGCTGCACAAGAGCTGTTGCAGATGGGCTGCAAACACAGCCGCGAGTGGTCCCTGTGTGCCGTGGCGCTGGCTGCGGCTGCGCTGTGCTGCTGCCCCGCGTGGTCGTCGTCGTCGTCGACGGGCTCGGTGTCGACGTGGAGCACGTGGGAGACGCCCGTC
The DNA here is from genome assembly GCA_902651635.1 of Mastigamoeba balamuthi. Classification (NCBI taxonomy): domain Eukaryota; phylum Evosea; order Mastigamoebida; family Mastigamoebidae; genus Mastigamoeba; species Mastigamoeba balamuthi. The sequence continues at coordinate 760,651 of CACRSC010000075.1, forward strand.
GTCATCTCGGCGGGGGCGGGCCAGCAGGGCAGCTGGGTGTGGCTCCTGCGCGACTCGGACACGGCCGAGGCCACAGGCACCCCCACCGCCATCGACGACGTCAACGGCGACGGCATCGCCGACTTTGCGTACAACGTCTCGCTCGGCCCCCGGGGCTCGGTGCGCCAGGGCGTCGTCATCGTCTTCGGGACAACGGGAGGTGCGCCCAGTGCGCTGGCGGGGAGCTGAGGGCTCGTTTCAATTGGTTCGCGACACCGCAGGGTTCGACAACCCGCTGCGCCTGTTCGACAACGGGGTCCTGGTTCAGGACGCGGCCCTGTGCTGCTCGGGCGACATCAACGGGGACCGCATCGCAGACCTCGTGCTGCAGGCCTCTGGCAGGATCGTGCTGCTCGAGGGGCACAGAGGAGGTGCGCTGCCACCACGTCTGGCTTACTTTCTACAGACTCAGCGCGTTGAGCAGAGTGGCCTGCCTATGTGCCCCTGAGGTCGCTTGCAACGGTGTGGATTGCACAGGGGAGCTATGGCTATGTCAACTGCATAGGCGACGTCAATGGCGACAGACTCGACGACATCGGGATTGGGTCCCGTTTTCTGGATGTTGATCTCCCTCAGCTCTCCATTCGCCCCACCGTGATATTCGGGTCTGCCGCCCACTCAAAATTCCCCAAAGACCGCGACGTCGACGGATCCAACGGCTTTGAAATCCGCTTGTATCGAAATGGTGGTGTCTTCACGCTTGTGGGATTCGGCGATGTCGATGGAGACGGCATCCATGACTTTGGCCTGTTGCATTCGGCCACGATACCTTCTCTTTCCACATTCTCCACCCTGGTGTTGGGGCGCCGAGTGTGGAACAGGATAGCCTATTCAGAAGACAACCCCGATGACCGCGACACTCACGAGCATCGAGTTCTGGGCAACTGCATGCCAATCGAAATCCTATCTGGAGTGCAGGGAGCACGCGGCTTCGACGTGGACCACGACAACAGAACAGATCTGGTTATGGTCTTGCGAGTCGACAGTCTGCTAAACAGCGGTTACGTGATCTTCGGTGACTCGGTCGACCAAATGGTGGAGAGATCCCATCCTGACGTGCTCGGCAGTCTCTGTTGGAAGGAGAAACCCGCTGTGTCACGTAGGTTTCTCCTGGGTGATGTCGATGGCGACCGCGTTCCAGACCAGTTGGACCAAATGGAGAGAGAAAACAACTGCCAGTGGGTGGTGTCAAAGAGCCTTTTTCTCAGATACGATGGCGTATTGGTCGACAGTCGCCATTGCATACCTTCGTGGCGTATTGGAACAATAGTGCAGATTACAAGCAAAGGCCCCTGTCCAAATGTCTCAGCCACAGCGATAGGTAACATCGGGGACATTGATCACAATGGCTTCAGCGACCTGTTCATAGGAGACCGCATTGCTTTGGTCAAACAGGCGAATAGTAGTACTGACCTCACAGCAGGGCAGGGCATCAGCGTGGTAATGCACATGACGGGAACCACCTCTGGGTTCTCATCGACCGGAGTTGGTGACGTCGACGGTGATGAAGTCCACGATATTGCATTTGCTCTTGCGAATTCGGTGACTGGGTGCTGGGATGTTGTGGTCACACTCAAGGGAAAGTGGGCCAATACGAAACACCCGTTTGCAGACCCTGATGGAAACCGATCTTGGATTGTTACAGTGCACACGAAATTCCAGGTTCTTCATACAGAACTCACAATCAATGCTCTGGGAGACCATAACGGAGACAAGATCGACGACATTCTCATTGGTGTGATCGGTAACGCGAGTGATGGAGTGCGAGCACTAGTGCTTTTCGGACCAAGTCTTGCCTACACATCTTTCAACACCTCTCACAGTGCCCGCACAAGTTGCTCAGTCAATGCATTGGGCGATGTTGATGGCGACAGAATGATGGATTTTGGCCTGGAGACACACGTGGGTTCAAACTTTTTCAGCACAGTTATTGTGTACGGGACAGCGAACTATCGCGGAAACTCTATGATAAACATCTACAACATGGGTTGGATTGTGCAGGAGAGCTACGGCAGTGGCAGGAGTGCCAACATAACAGGCATTGGTGATGTCAATGGCGACAATATAGATGACGTGGTTGTTGACATGCCGCAGTGCGGATGGCTCCGTTTACTTCTTGGCTCCAAGACCCGCAATCGCACTTTGGAGAGTGGCGTTATACTCTCTCCTGATGAGAGCTATGGTGTGCTGCCAAAGGACGCTGATTGCACAAGAAGTGTCGTGCCACGGGCTCTGGGAGACATCAACGGGGACATCGTGGACGATTTTGGCGTGGGGCTGCCGTTTGACTCCAATTCCCAAGGCAGTAATGCTGGTAAGATTGTTGTGGTGTTTGGAAGCACATCGGCGAGCTCAATGCTCAGTGGAACATCGAGAAAGGTGCAACTGAACACGGCGATCAGCATTGGCAAAGGAACCGGGTTTACTATCGAGGGCACCAATGGAGACCATCTGGGGCGAATATTCGGGTCTGCCGGTGACATGAATGGCGACAACATTGGCGATATGTTCATTGGCATGCCCGATTCGCAGAACACAGCTGGTATCGTCATCATTCTTATGGGGAGAAAGGTAGACTGTGATACCAACGGGTGCTGGGCCAACAGATTGACGGACAGTGTGTTCAGGACGAGTGGGTTCACCAGCACAGATGGCTACGAGCTTGTGGGTGAGCAGATAGGATCACATCTCGGCAAAGTAATTGGCAAAAGTGGAGATATCGATGGCGATGGCTCCGACGATATTGTCATTGGGTCGCCCGTGCCGGAGACTACGTCGGGGAGGTTTTTCTTTTCTGGATCAGTACTTGTTCTGGGGTCGCAGCAGATGTACATCGTCTCTCCAGTGTGGGACCACTCGACTTCTGACATCTATCTAGATGGTAGTCGTGCTCTCATTGTTCCGGGCATCACTTTGCGTACCAAAAAGTGCGGCATTGCACTGCTGGATGCAAATTGCGCAATGCAACGGGGAGACCCCGCAATTACGTTCAGACTCTCAGTATCAGGCCAGCGGTCATGCAGCTGGAACATCTCGGCTGCTGTGGCATATGCTTGTGTGCCATCTGTGAGTGCCACTGAGTGCTCCTTATCGTTCACAACTCCGTGGAATTCGTCGTGCGCATCTCTGGTGTCCGAGAGCAATTGGACTCACCTTGTGGTAAATGGAAGCGTCGGTGACACCTTGACACTGACGATAACTGTAAACAACTCCCACGGCAACAGGGCTGGCATGGACCTTATGTACTTGATTTTACTGCACCAGCAACATAGGAACGCTACTGGGCTGCATCGTTCTCGGATCAACCTTATAGTGGGAGCTTCTGTTGGAGGTGCTCTCGGCTTCATAGTCCTTGCATCTGGCTGTATTGCCATTGGGCTGGTGGTGTACAGGAGGAGTGTCATCAGAGAGGTCACCAGATGGGAGCCAAGAGTGTGGCACTTTGACGAGTCTCTCAGGCCAGACATCATCGGTGGCAAGAGCTACACCCTCATCCCAGCTGGCAAGAGGGACACCGAGTTTGTGGTGGAGCTGTACCAGCGCTGCCCTGTGCCAGGCTTCGACCTCGCCCGTGTGGAGATCATCTACAGCCCCCACCTCGAGCAGGCCTTCGAGAACCGAGTCGCCCAGCTGCAGGCCCGCGTGGGCAACCCAGCGTTTGCACCGGGGTACGAGAGAGAGGGGAACAGGGCGACGAGGGCGGCGGTGCGGGAGCGGCTGATGGAGATGGCGCGGCGGACGCCAGAGGCGGCGTACCCCAACGTGAAGGTGGTGGCCATGTGGCACGGGACGCGGGCAGAGGCGCTGGAGAGCGTGTTCCGGGCGGGGTTCGCGAGCCTGGCGACGACGGACGAGGGCTTCTTCGGGAAGGGGGTGTACAGCGCGTACGAGGCGCGGTACGCCAGCGAGGTGTACAGCAGGGGCGCCCTGCTCGTCAACTGGGTCTCGCTCTTCTCGGCCTTCCCCGTCGTCGACGGCGACATGGCCAGGCTGACGGGCAAGGGCAGCTACGCCAACTACGACGCCCACTTCATCCCCGTCCGCCCCGCCAGCGCCGCAGCCGGCGAGCAGAACTACGTGGCGTGCACGGAGCTGTCGCAGGCGGTGTTCCACGAGCTGGTGACGTTCGAGGCGTCGCAGAACCTGCCGCGGTACCTGGTGACGCTGCAGCCCCGCATGGTGCAGACGGTGCCTGCGCTGAGCAGCAGCCGCGGGGAGATGATCTCGAGGGAGGCCGGGCCCAAGCCACAGCAGCACTGTGGTGCCCCGTCGTCGTCTGCCACACCACCAGTGAACCCTGGTGGACATTTCTCAGGGCAGGCACAGGCCCCAGAGGGAAGGAAGGAGAAGCAGGCCAGGAGAGTGCCTCACGCAATGCCCTGACAGCCAGTGGGAAGGAAGCCCCGAATCACGGCGGCTCTGCTTCTGGCACATCCCCGCAGGCTGACCTCTTCCCAACAAACAAACTACGTAGTACTGCATGACCCACACACGCACCTGGCGGGCCAGACAGGCCAACGAGATTGTCCAATAAGTTTCTCATCTTCTGTTTTCCTCATTTAATCAGTCACTGGCCATTCATGCCCAGAGTGCCTCAGAGTCCAGTTTGTGAGAGCAGCGAACCACACATTCCTCCATCCCTCACTTGCCGTCCAAGGACAATCAATGTACATGACTGCATTGAATCTCTCCGGCTTCAAAAGGACTAACTAAGCGACAGCGGTCGAGATCGGGACTTGACAACTTTGTTTTTGCTCGTCTCGGAGAGAGACAACCAGACAGTGTGTGCCTTCTGCCCTTAAAAGTACCGGATCCCAAGCTCATCGATACTGTATAACGGGGTGTTTGTGTCGACAGCCACGAAGCAGGGCTCGTCGCACAGGGGCTCGCCCTCAGGCACGAGCGTCTGGCCGTTCAGCGGTCTCTGCGACGCGAACGCCCTGTCAACGGGGACGCAGAGGGCCTGCACGTGTGGCCCCTTGAGCATGTCGCTCTCGCTGTCGTAGACCTTCCAGGGGATGCAGGGCCTCGTTGTCTCAACGAGCTCCGCCATCCTCTCCTGGCTCCACTCCCCCGCCTCCGCCCCCCTTGGCACGCTGCTCAGGTCGATGACGATGCTTGTCGCGAGGCGTTGCCCGAGGCCCTTGTACCTGACTGCCACGTCGAGCGTGTTGTACACCCCGACCATTGCTTTCGTATTCATCGTGAGCATGGCCGTCGCTGCCACAGGGGCCCTCAGGTGCACGAGCACGTCGGCCTCCTTGCCCGGCTCCACAGAGCACCCCGTCAACACGGCGGCCAGCACGTGCGACCACTTGATCTGCCTGTTGCTGGCGGTGGTCTGGCAGACCCGGACCTCGATGTCCCTGACAGGCGTGCTGCTGCTGTTGCGCACGTGGACGGTCGCCGCGATGACCTCGCCGTAGCCGTACGCCCGCCGCGGGACGCTCAGCGAGACGTCGATCCGCCCGCTCGTCAAGTACGGGAACCCGAAGGCCTTGGAGGCCTCGCTCGTCGCGGGCTCGAGGAGCGTCATGTTCCCCTCCCTCAGCGGGTCGGTCTTGGGGAAGAACAGCACGCTGAGCAGGCGATAGGCACGGCCGCACTCCAAGAGGCATCTGTCAGCCGGCGACGCGAGCGACACGACGCTGATGGGCGCGTAGCGCCGCACGTCGACGCCGCCGCTGCCGACGAGGTGCACCTCGACGTGGTAGCGCACGTGGCCGCCGTACTGCCGCGTGAGGCTCGTGCTCTGCTCGTGCGAGGTGGGCTGCTTGCCGTCGATGGCGCCGAGGTCGAACTTGACGGCGCAGTCGCCCGAGGCCGTGCGGTCCGCGGGCTCCCAGAGGCACTGGCGGCTCAGGAAGACGCCCGAGTCCGACACCAGGTCTCTGCAAGCGACGTACTCAAAGGCAGACGCGCCCACGAGGTAGGTCTTGACTGCTGCGCCCGCGAGGGGGGAGCTCAGGTGCAGGAGCACGGTGCCCGAGACGGTCCTCGGCGACCCTGCGACGAACACCTGCAGTGACGTCAACACGGCACGTCAGCCCAGACCCTCGAGGCACACTGCTGTGCCCCCGAGGTACGCACGTGTGTGCCGTTGAGCTTGATGTCGATGGTCGTCATGGGGTCAGACTGTGCGGTGTGGTGTTGGGTGAACAGGTGGGTTCGGGTTTGTGCGCTGTGTATCTGCAGGTTTTGTTGAAACATGGTTCAGATTTCGCGAATCTGACTGGCATGTAGGATTCCGGAACTCTCTGGTATATGGTGCTACTCATTCTGGGGTGAGTTTGGGGAGGGCCCACTGGCCTCGTCCGAAATTTTTGAACAAGAGGAAGGGAATATCTCTGCACAAATCTCTGTTCTGAACGCTAAAAAGATTCATAGATCACTATGAATTTTATCGATACGAGGCCGTGGGAACTATGAAGTGGTCGACACAGACCCGACGGCACTTTTAAGTTTCCATGGCCTCGTATCGACATAATTCAGAGTGATCCGGAACCAGCCACGAAGAAGGGCTCACTGCACAGGGGCTCGGGCACGAACGTCTGGCTGTACAGCGGTCTATGCAACACACATGCTCAGTTGACGGGGACACAGAGGGCCTACATGTGTGGCCCCTTGAGTGTGTGGCTCTTACACTCCAGGCGTCATCTAAAATCAATTAATTTCCCGATAAACCGGATTTGGCACACATTTGGGGCCCTTTGCAGTGGACTGTGCTCCTCATGCCGCAACTCTTAATGGAGTTAGAGTCAGAAGAGCTCCACAGCAGCCCTGAGAGTCTCTCCTGGCTGTGGGAAGGTGAAGAGTGCTTGCTGGATGGTCCGTCTGTAGCCAGCACTACGAAAAAAACTGAGAGAAATTTCTCATTTTGACATGGCCATACAGCCATTGTTGCCTGGAGTGTGACGTAGAGCTTCCAGGGGATGCAGGACCTCACTGCCTTTGCCAGCTCCGCGATCCTCTCGTGGCTTCACTCCCATCGGCGCTGCTCAGGTCGATTGAACAGTCCAGGGCCATTCCCATCAATTGGTCACAGCTGTCCTTCCCAGGGCGGTGGGAAATTGCCTATTTGGACAGTCGATGATTTATCAGTGGCCACCCAATTGCGATTCGCTTCTTCTGTTATCTTCCCAGACCCGATTCTGAGTGAGTCCGTGGATGCCCTTTCAAAAGAGACATTTCGAAGCCAGTTGGATTTTCTCTCTCCACACCAATTTCATTTCTCTGTGCCGAGGGGTGGTGAACGCGCAGTGGGTTGGAGAAGCTGCTTCTACTGCACATTGATAGAAGATGGAGAACAGCTGCAGGTGGGTTGTGTACGTGGTGCTCGTGGTGGGTCTGTTGTGCCTCGACCCTGCGAGGTCCTCGGGCTCCGTGACGACTTCGAGTACGTGGGAGACACCCTTTGTCATCTCGGCAGGGACGAACCAGCAGGGCCTCGACGCCAGGGATGCCATGAGCAGCTGGGTGTGGGCTCTGCGCGACTCGGTCACGACGGAGGCCACAGGCAACCCCGCAGGTGTCGGCGACCTCAACGGCGACCACATCTCCGACTTCGCGTGCAACATCACACTCGGACCTCAGGGCGCATCACGCCCAGGCATCGTCATCGTCTTCGGCGCAGTCAGAGGTAGGCAGGGAACTGTTTCAATAGCATCGTTGAGGATTCGGGATTAACTGGCGCACAGCAGGGTTTGGAGCTACTCTGCACCTTTTCAGCGGCAGCAGTGTAAGGACTACGCTGGTGCAGGACGCAGCCCTGTGCTGCTCGGGCGACATCAACGGGGACTCTCTCGCAGACCTTGTGCTGCAGACCCCTGGAAGGCTCGTACTGCTCGAGGGGCACTCAGCAGGTGATTTGCCGGCCACTTGTATCTCTTCTGATCTCGAATATGAACAGGGTGGCCTGCCTTTGTGCCCCTGGGGACCCTCAAAACAATATGGATAGGACAGGGAAGCAATGTGCACTGCCTGGGAGACGTAAACGGCGACGGGTTAGACGATATTGGAATCGGATACCTGGTGGATGGCGATCCGGTGGTGCCCATTCATTCCATTGTGATATTCGGGTCTGCCAACTACTCGCAGTTCCCGAAGGACCGTCCTGTTGATGGATCCACTGGCTTCGAGCTTCGTTATCGAAACATGCATATCATTTGGAATATTGTGGGCTTTGGCGATGTTGACGGAGATGGTATTCACGACTTCGGCCAGACCCTGCAGGGTTCACCTTGGTCAGACCTTCTTTTGGTGTTGGGTCGTCATCAGTGGAACAGGATTGCCTTTTCCCAGGACAGGGATGCATTTGATACGCATAACCACCGATACATTACCTACTGCAAGCCACTTGAAACTCAATTCGGGGTCCAAGGGCCACAGGGCTTTGACGTGGACCACGACAACAGATCGGATCTAATTCTGGACATGAGCAGCGTGGCTTGTGGAAGCCCACAGAGTTTCCTTGGACTCGCTCTTTTTGGCGGATCTGTTGACGTAATGATAGGCCAAAACTGCCGAGAGAGGTATGGCGTTCTTTGTGAGGGCCTCAATGGCGCTGTGTCAAGCCTCTTTTCTCTGGGGGATATTGACGGAGACCACATTCCAGACGTGATGGATCAAATGTCCAAAGGAAACACCTGCGAATTGGTTGTTTCGAAAGGCATCTTTCACAGGACAACAGATTTATTACTCGATAGACATTCATGCGTAAATGCATCGCGTGTTGAATCAATTATGCATCTTCTGGGTGAGGGCCCCTGCCCGAATGTCTCGTTCATCGGCAACATTGGCGATATCGACGGAAATGGCCTCAGCGACTTGTGCATAGGAGACCATATCGCCCTTATGGAACAACAAGGAAGTCTCAATTTCACAGCAGGGCAAGGCATTAGCGTTATCTCCCATACGAAGACAACCATATCAGGGTATTCGTCAAAAGGAATTGGTGACATCAACAGTGATGGAAAGCCCGACTTTGCGTTTGTTCTGGCCAATGTCTCAACAGGCTGCTGGGAAGTAGTGATCGTACTCAACGATAAGTGGAGAAGCACAATATTCCCTCTGGCAGAACCCACAATAGAAGAATCTGGGATGGTTGTGGTATCGACGGACTTCACATTATCTCGTTCACAACTCTCTATTGATGCACTTGGAGACCATAATGGTGACAAGATCGATGATGTTCTCGTTGGTGTGCTAACTGACGTTGCACATGGAGTGCGAGCAATGGTACTACTAGGTCCACATCTTGTTCCGATTTTGTACAAAATTTCCTCTGTCGGGCAGGCGACCACCTCTGTCAATCCTCTGGGAGACGTCGATGGCGATGGACTGATGGACTTTGGACTCGAGTCACACGGATATGTAAATGACTACTCCACATTTATCGTGTATGGATCAACCAACATAAGTGAGGCGGCTGTGGTAAATATCGACAGTATGGGGTGGAGAGCTCACGAGACCTACGGCAGTGGTCGAAGTGCCAATATCACCGGAATTGGCGATATCAACGGTGACAGCATGGACGATATGGTATTAGACATGCCTCAGTGCGGTTGGCTTTGTGTGCTCCTTGGATCCAGGAACCGTAATCGCAGTGTGAATGACGGTGTTGTGCTTTCTCCCGACAACAGCTTTGGAACATGGCCAAAGGACGCTGAGTGCACAGGAACTGTTGTGCCACGGGCTCTGGGAGACATTAACGGGGACCTCGTGGATGACTTCGGAGTGGGGCTGCCACTGGACAGCAACTCGCAAGGCAGAAATGCTGGTAAGATCATAGTGATATTTGGCAGCACATCATCCAGTTCTTTTTTTGCCAGTGCACCTGATACAGTTCAGTTGGACACAACAGTCAGTATTGGGCGAGGAACTGGATTTTCCATCGAGGGCATCAATGGAGACTATTTAGGGCAGATATTTGGATCTGCTGGTGACATGAATGGCGATGGTATTGGTGACATGTTCATAAGCTTGCCCGATTCGCAGAACACAGCTGGCCTGGTCTACATCCTCCTGGGGCGAAAGGCCAATGAAGACAGTAAAGCAGATGAGAACGCAGGCTGGAGCAACAGATTAGCCGGCAGCATGTTCAGGACCAGTGGGTTCACAGACACAGATGGCTACGTGCTAATTGGTGCTCAGATGGGATCACATCTGGGACGAGCAATCGGGAAGATTGGTGACATAGATGGTGATGGCTCCGACGACATTGTCATTGGGTCGCCTGTTCCTGAGGCATCTCAGACAAGGCAATTCTCCGGGTCACTTGTTGTTCTTGGGTCACAACAGATTAGCCTTAAGTTACCCCTGTGTAATAATACTGTTTCTGATATCGACATGGATGACAGCCGCATTCTCTTTGTTCCGGGAATCACTCTCCAGACAAAAAAGTGTGGAGTTGTTCTGCATAATTCGAGTTGTGGGATGCAGCAAGGAGATCCCAGAATGACATTTACAGTCTCAGTACCAAGCCAGAGGCCATGCACTTGGAGCATACGGGAGACAGTGAGAAATACCTGCGGTACATCATTAAGCTATGATGAGTGCTCCTTTACATTCACAGCTCCGTGGAATTCGTCATGCGCATCACTGGTGTCCGAGAACAACTGGGCACATCTTGTGGTAAATGGCAGCGTTGGTAACACCTTGGCAATGAAAGTTATTGTGAACAACTCGCATGGCAACAGGGCTAGCATGTACCTCACGTACTCCCTGGTACATAGGCACTTTACTGGGACACGCAGATCAAAGATACCTCTCATAGTTGGAACATCTGTAGGGGGATCTCTCGGCTTCATCATTCTTGTTTTTTGCTGTATCACCATTGGGCTAGTGGTGTACAGGAGGAGTGTCATCAAAGAGGTCACCAGATGGGAGCCAAGAGTGTGGCACTTTGACGAGTCCCTCAGGCCAGACACCATCGGTGGCAAAAGCTACACCCTCATCCCGGCTGGCAAGAGGGACACCGAGTTTGTGGTGGAGCTGTACCAGCGCTGCCCTGTGCCGGGCTTCGACCTCGCCCGTGTGGAGATCATCTACAGCCCCCACCTCGAGCAGGCCTTCGAGAACCGCGTCGCCCAGCTGCAGGCCCGCGTGGGCAACCCAGCGTTCGCACCGGGGTACGAGGCAGAGGGGAACAGGGCGACGAGGGCGGCGGTGCGGGAGCGGCTGATGGAGATGGCGCGGCGGACGCCAGAGGCGGCGTACCCCAACGTGAAGGTGGTGGCCATGTGGCACGGGACGCGGGCAGAGGCGCTGGAGAGCGTGTTCCGGGCGGGGTTCGCGAGCCTGGCGACGACGGACGAGGGCTTCTTCGGGAAGGGGGTGTACAGCGCGTACGAGGCGCGGTACGCCAGCGAGGTGTACAGCAGGGGCGCCCTGCTCGTCAACTGGGTCTCGCTCTTCTCGGCCTTCCCCGTCGTCGACGGCGACATGGCCAGGCTGACGGGCAAGGGCAGCTACGCCAACTACGACGCCCACTTCATCCCCGTCCGCCCCGCCAGCGCCGCAGCCGGCGAGCAGAACTACGTGGCGTGCACGGAGCTGTCGCAGGCGGTGTTCCACGAGCTGGTGACGTTCGAGGCGTCGCAGAACCTGCCGCGGTACCTGGTGACGCTGCAGCCCAGCATCGTGCAGATGGTGCCGGCGCTGAGCAGCAGCCACGTGGAGATGTTATCGAGGGAGACAGGGCCGAAGCCATTGCAGCTCCACAGTGGCACAGCCTCTTCAGTCACAACTGAGTGAAAGATGACCTATGCATGCCCTTCCAACCATCTCTGTCTGTTAGGGATGAAGAGGAAGCCATTCTTTCATTCTTTCATTCTTTCATTGCATCCTTCCATTCCATTCTTCTAACAACAGGAGCGTCCACTCGTTCGGAGGGACCCCGCATTCTAGCCAGCGTTGATGCTGAGGGAGTGCATACCTTCGAGAGAGCTTAATACTGGAGATTTTCATTTCGTGGCAATTTATTCTGTGTTGTGACAGATAATTTCAACGACGGATGTCAGAAATTCCTCCCCCGGCTCCGACTGAACCGCGAATGTCGTGTTGCTGCTCCAGCATTTTCGTCGCTGGTCAACCACAGCAGGGTCCTAGTAGGGCGCTCGTTTCAGCCAGTTCGTTTCCCGCTGACCCTCAGAGTGGTCACGACGCCATTCTTGGAGAATATGGTCGCATGTGTGAAGGCGTCGTCGAACTCGACCACCCAGGTGCGTTCCGGAAGAGTTGGATCCAGAGTCCCCTTCTTCAAATGGAAGTCAACCCTGAGCGACTGCCTGATCCTTGTTGTGTCGTACTCGCCTCCTGGAGCAAAGCGAGCAAACCCCTTCCTCCCTGCAGATTGGGTCAGTGGAGAGGACCTTGAGCACGACCCACCGTGGCCTTGGACAAGTAGCTCGATGGCCCAATTCAGGCCATGAACGAAGAAGTCGAGGAATCCTGTGAGCTTCCCGTCCTTGTAGACAGCGAGGTCGGGAATGATGAAACGCCCAGCCTGCAGTTGCCGCAAGAACGCCCTGTAGAACTCCATTGATGTTCGCTCGACGAGGCTTTCCTGCTCGGTTTCGGTAGCCGAATCCAGCACGGGCACAGAGCTGCCAGACATGGCTGAAGGCATCACCGCAGAGGCTCTTGCCAGCACCTGCGGATCCATGGCTGCCACAGCACGCTGCACTGCTTCATTGAGGTCCGTTGCAGCAGGGCCATCAGACTGGGGGCAGAACAGGACCCGGCTCGCGTCTGAGTGGTGGTCAATCATCAGTGAGTGCTGCATCGATCCCGTTCGAAGGGCGTACAGAGCCACTTGTGCGTGATCGTCGAAAAGCTGTAGTCCTCCAACACAACGCCAGCACGAATCATGCGACGAAACGCCTCGCTGCGGAACTCAACAACGTCCGGCTGCAGCAGCAAATTGCGCAGACAGCTCTGGCACTGCGCATCCATTTCTTCATAGAGAGGAGCTATGCGCGGGTCGGCACAACAGCTGTTCCTCGTTTCCACTGCCCTGATTATTGAGAACGGAAAGGCGAAGCACTTTGCGAACCGCTCTGGAGGAACTGCGTCACATGCTCGTCGTTGGGCTGTTGTGCGCAGTGGCAGTACTTGGAGTAAATGCGACCAATGAGAAAAGAGATGAGGCCAACGTTGCCGCTGCTCATCACCTTCATGACACTGAGCACCTGCTCGGTGATCTCTGCAGAGCGCTTGGAGCGTGCGAATTCGTTGTACTTGGTGATGAGCTCCTCCAACTCTCCCTGGCGATCGATGATTGTAAGAACGAGGCCGAGGCTGGGGCTGCGTGCCGGTCGGAGGCGGAGAAACGATGGCGACAACACAGACCAGCTGGGCGGGACAAAAGTCGTGGAGTACTCCGATGTCGCAAACAGGGCGTGCACAGCGAAAAAGATGACGCAGAGCGAGGGGTCCCTCTTGTGCAAGAGGTCCTTGAGCGCGGACCACAGAGGGTCCTTGGTGCAGCGGTACAGCACCTGTGCCTCGTCGACCAGAACCAACCGGCGGGTTGGGGCCTTTGCGGCCAGTGCGAGGCCAGTAAAGTCGACTGCTCCGTCGGTCATGTCCCGAATGAGCAGGGACGCTGCGTTAACCTTTCCGCGGTACGGATCCCTGAGAACGGACGAGCCGTCGACGCGAGACGCCTGGCGTTGCCTGGCTGAGAAAGGCAGACGGGCAGGGGCGCACGGCGACATCAGGGGCCGCCTCGGCGATGTAGTCCACGAGGACGTCGATGAGGCCTGTCTTGCCGCTCCTCGGCGGGGCGCGGACGAGAAGGAAGCTCTTGTCCTTGGCGCAGTCGAGCAGCTCCGAGCACGTCTGCTCGCGGCAGGTGAACGGTGCATCCGGGCTGACGCCCTCCTCGACGGTCGCTGCGGCAGTGTGTCAGCGTAGCTCGGCGACTGCGGCTGCTTTGGTGTACCGCAATTCATGCCGACGACGCTGCGGGCCCGCTTGAGCGACGAGTGGCGCTGTGTGTCGTCTAGAAATTCGCAACTTCAATAGGGTTGGATCGATCCACCGATTTCGGTGGATCCGGTGGATCCACAGTGATTCTGCAAAAACAAGTGATTTCGCGAGTTTGATATTTCGCGATAATTCCCTCCACTTTTGAGGCCTTGTATGCAGCAGCAGACATCTTCCAAAACCCTCTTACCCCCGTGGTTTCAGAGGGTTATCACCCCAACCACGCGTCACGCATTCCTGTTTTGCGGTCTTGTCAGACCAGTTCTATGCATCCGAAAGAGGGAAAATCGCACACAACTGCGATTTCACTAACACTCGCGGATCTACAGTGGTTCCCTGCAGCTGGAAGTACATGCAGGGCAGTGCCGCCACATTTCTGCCCATGATTACCATGGGAGAGTAGTTGGGCTATCGGATGGAATCTTCATGGTGGATATCTCTGAGATACAATTAAGAAGGCACAGGGTACGTACGGATCATGTTTTGATTCACACGGGGTGAAGAAATGGGGGTATAGTGAAGAGAAAGATGGGTGCAGTGGCAGGCGAGAAGCACGTTTGGTGTTTGGTTAAGGTTCTGTGTCCTCGTAGAGATAATGTCCCCTGGTTTCCTCCACTGTGCAGCTACAGCAGGTATGTGTGCACTGCCATCTAGAATATTGTACAATGTACCTCTGAGTGAAACATCTGACACATGCCTTCCTTCAGCCTGGCCATAAGTTATTTCTTCAGGGCAGACAACATAAGATTCAGTTTCAATGCACCATTTCCAGTCTATGAAGGTAAACAAGGTCATTCTGCAGTACAAATGAAGGTGGTTTCTATCAGACTCACAGAGCTGATATGCACTACAGTAACTGTACAACCATTCATTTCTCGATTAAGGTTATCTGCAAGCTAAGCAACATCATGAAGTAAATGAGAGATGATAAATTGAACAATGATAAAACCCCAATTGAAATCACAAATTGAAGCCAAGCATGTTAACTATAGATACTATAATAAACCCAAAATACGAAAATATGTGAAGGATTTTGGTCAGTGCTGTGACTTTTGCACAAAATATGCTGCATGCACTGCATTTGCAGAAAAACTAATGCATGAATTGGTTATAACACTACACGTGCTACACATAAGATACATGAAGGGAAACGATGCTATTTCTATTTCATAAGATGCATGCAATTCCGATTTGTGCATAAATTGCTAAAACAAATAAATAGATAGATTATCACTCATAAGTGTTAGTTGATTCAATCAGTTAATTGAGATTTTGTGTCTTCACTGTGCTGCTTCAGCAGCATGGTGCAGTACCTCTTCTGTTGGTAAGAGGTGCCACACATTGCTGAGTGTCATGGCAGCCAGCAAAATGATGACCTTCCAGTCTATATCATCGTTCTTGTGTTCTTTTTGTTACTGGTCTGAGGCACTGCCTGTGGTGTCTGACCCTCTTCTAGATTATACATAAATCTGTGAGAGTGGAAAGAAAGAGGAAGAAAAGGAAGAAAGGAGCATACTTGTTCTGCAGCAGCCATCTTTGCTGCTGCATCCTTCTTCCATGCTGCTACCTGGGTAGCAGCACGAGCATGATGTCTGGGGTCCGTGATCTGGGTCTGAAGAGACCTCGTCTCTCTTCTTCTTGAAGGACTAGGTGCTGACTTTCTGTGAAGCTGGGCCTGGTCGCTGTGTAAAGTTAGTGGAACAATATTTTCTCTTAATTGTTGTGCATAACATGCATAATATGATTGACACAAACAATAATCACCTTAAAAGTGAAGGAAAAGACAGAACAGAGAAGATATGAGAAACACACACCTCAAGGCTGAGGCTGCGTTCATGCTCTTACCAGAGCTTGAACTGTTTTCACCACTGGAGGTGATGACTGAAGAGAAGCTGCAGTGGTATTAGTGGCTGATACTGCAGTGCTACTGTTCGTCCTCATACTTGTCCTTCATGCTGGCCTTGTAGCAGTACTTTGTGTCAGTGTACTGATAAAGAGCTCATGCTTCATCTTCTTCTGTTACTAAATTGTTAGAAAATTCCAACTGTTTTGAAATTGTAGGACCGTTCTACTAATACTGCAAAGCACTAGGTTCTCAAGAATGATAACACTAATTTATGTTGTAGTGTAGCACAATTTTTGTACTAGTTTAGTACAACTTTTGCAATTGAAGCACTTAGTGAAATTGCATTACTAGAGATTAAGTGCTTTAAATGAATAAAAGTTACAGTGCTAAAGCATATATTAATGATACTAATCTGGCCAATTTTCAAAGGAAATGATGAAGAACAATGTAAAGCAGGCCCTTTACAGCATGAAGTTGCACAATCACAGAAGGGCATGGATAAGCACGATGATTTGTGGTGTTCTGCACCTTGCAGAAGATGAAAACGCCTTTTCTGTAGTGGGCAATGCTTGAAGAAATGAGCTGGATTGCTTACAGGAAGGATCTTGCTGAAAGCAACATTGCTGTAGTCTCAGTAAATGCAGGCTTGTAGCCCAGCCCTTAAGTGCAAGAACATCCATTAAAGACAATGAATAATAATTAAAGTCTTTTCTCTCTAATAATTTGTACTCTTAAAGTTGCTTAGACTTTTTGGAACGGGAATTTTCTATTCTCTTTTTCATTAAATATTTCAATAGTAATAATGCCTCTGAAATGGAGGCGTTCCCTTCACAAGGTAACAGAAAATAGGGAGAGATTAGTGCTAACTTGTTCCCCGGACATGGACCATTCTTTGGTTAAATGGTTGCAATGAACTCAATTGTATAGTCCAAAGCACAGATCTTCTGCCTTGAAAAAGGCCCGATTATTGTCAAGAATTTCAATAACGACTTTCCCATTTTAGCGATTCCTAGATTTGGTGCAAGTTGGAATTGGATTCTATGTCAAATAATGATCTTCGTTCCAAATCTCGTCCTCAGAGAGATAGCCCCTCAGTACTGAGGGGTCAGTTTTCCTGCACACGGCACTGCCTAACAAATTTCACGGCAGGGTTGTGCATCCTGAAACCCCTCGTTCTGTGTTTCCCATCTGGCTTCTCTCACGTTGGTCATTCCCACCACCCACCCGCATTGCTGAGCACCACCGTATCTCAGGCGCCCGCACGTGCTCCGCAGTTTGATGACCCCGGCAACCCCCTCGTTGCCGCCATGATGGCGGGTCCACTCTTTCGTCCTCGACAACGCAACAACGCCGAGCGGATTTTTCGGGGTGCTACGGGGAGATTTTGGTATTTCTTGGGGGGATATCCAGTGAATATCTCCGAGTTTGCGTCATTCTCCCGGTCTCTGCGCGCGGGCCGCTGTCGACATCGCCATGTTCACGTCTCTGAGCGAGCGGCCCCTGAGCGGCCTGCAGGCGCGCAAGATCGTCGACGCGTTCATCAACCGCTCGGCGACGTGCGGCCTGAGCCCCGACACCGAGTCCAAGCTCTCCATCATCCGCGCACGCCACCTCACCGCCTCACCGCCTCACCGCCTCACCACGCCACCTCCTGGCGATCTGATCTGACATCGTCGGTCTCGCGGTGCCTGGCCCCCGCGCAACAGGACGCGCTGTCGCAGGACGTCGACATGAGCGGGTGGTTCCGCGCGCACGAGCTCGCCTGCCGCGTGCCCGTCGGCGCCCCCGACCTCGGCAACGTCCACGACGCCGTCTCCCAGCGCATCAACAACTGGCTGCTCAACAGGTGCCCTCCCACCCCCCACCCCTGCACCCCTGGGCCGCGCCGCTGCCTGTGCGCTGCGCGGGGAGGCTCCCCTGCTGAGGGGGGGAGGGGGAGGGGAGAGATACTCTTCTCCTGGTTCTGGATATCTCGCGTGACGTGGCGCAGGCAACTGATGCGACGTTTGGCGCGGCAGGTACTGCCAGGAGTTCCACGGCGTCATGATCGCTTACGGCAAGTTCGCGCTGCCCGAGTCGGAGAAGATCATGTGGGACCTGCCGCACATCATCATCCCGCTGCGCCTGCACGCCGTCGTCTTCGGCCCGTCGCAGGGCTGCCCCCTCAGTGCGCCTCCGCCGATTCCCGAATATCTTGCGGTTGCCTGCGTTGACGTCAGCGACCGCCCCCACGCCTGCGCAGAGGCTACGCTGAGCAAGATGGCGCAGGACCACCTGTCGCTGCTGGTGCTCGACGTGTTCAACGCCGAGGTCCCCCTGGAGCAGGTCGCCGACACGAGCGACCTCAGCGCGGGCACTCTGTTTGACTTCAAGATGGACTGGCACGCCGCACCGCTGCCCTGATTTGTCTGGGAGATATCCGGAATTTCCCACACGCGGAAATGTCGCATCGCTTGTCCCCCCGACTGAGTTCCCGGGGGGCGCTGTGCGCAGGCTGGACGCGTCGTCCAACCCCATCATGATCCACGGCTACGTGGGCTCCAAGCAGCGCAAGCGCGAGGCGCCCGAGGAGCCCGAGGCCGCGGCCGCCGAGGAGCAGCAGGAGGAGGCCGAGGCGGCGCCCGAGGTGCAGTCGCCCCCGCGCAAGCGTGGCAAGAAGGCCGCCCCGGCGTCGTCGTCCAAGAAGGCCAAGGAGCCCAAGGAGGCCGAGGCCACCCCCGCCACCTCGGCCAGGAAAAAGAAGAGGCACACAAGCTCTGATTAGACGTCGCCCGACACTCGCCTACCGACACTACAACAGCGCTGCATTTCGCTTTGCTGGCCAGCCCCAGCCCCAGCCCTTGCCTGACCTGGAGAAGGGGGGTTGAGGCGGAAGGACCCTGTCGCGCGGTTCAAGAATTTAATAGTACTCTGATGACGTGGCGGATATTCCAACCGATCGGTCGGGAAAAACGGGGGTTGTGTGTGTGCGTGTGGGGGAGCAACGTCGTCAGAGAGATCGCGTGGGTTCAAACGGCCCCTCACCCGGCCTCTCAGTTTTCTCACAATTTTAGTTCACAAGCCCCTTTGAGGACCTCCCCCTGTGTCTCCCTGTCCCCCTGTGCTCCTTCTGTGTTGCTTCTCGTCCGCCCCGGAAAAGCCGCAGCAGCCCTGAGATGAACCTGCACACCGTGCTCTCGGCCCTGGCCTCCCTCAGCGCCCGCGACGCCGTGGGGCCCTCGTCGCCGTCCTCGCCCCTGCAGCTGCCGACGATACCCGCGAGCAGCAGGGCCCTGCGCGCGCGCCACGCGTCGGTCTTCGCCTTTGTCCTCAAGCACGCGTCGCTCTTCAACGAGGCCGCCGCCCAGCGCCTCGCGCTGCCCGCGGACCGCTCGCTCTTCGCGGCCCCCGTCTGCCCCCAGCTCGGCCTGGGCGAGTACATCGAGCGGTGCGTTGCTGTTTTGTTTTTTTTTCTTCGTTTTGCGCGTAGTTTGTTTTGTTTTCGTATTTTTGTTTTGCGCTGCCTGTGATGCTGAATTGAATGTCTGGTGCACTTAAATTTCTTCTCGCTTGTTTCGCAGGTTCTTTTTGTACACGCGCTGGGGCACCGAGGTCTTCGTGACCGCCCTCGTCCTCATGGACCGCGCGGCCAGCGGCATGGACGCCTCGGTCACCTCCAAGAACGTCCGCCGCCTCTGGGCCTCTGCGTACGCCGCCGCCACTCTCTTCCCTCCCATCTGGAAATACATCTGGAAATCCCCGCGCGCGCCGTCACAATTCCCAGATGGGGGCATTTTCAATTGACAGCGATTCGATTGGATCCGACAGGGTGCTGGTGGCGGGCAAGCTGCTCGACGACAACTGCTACACCAACACGTACCTGGCCAAGGTGGCCTGCGTGCGGCCCGAGGAGCTGGCGGGGCTGGAGCTGGCGCTGCTGGCGCGGACGTCGTTCGGGGTGCTGGTGGCGCCCGAGGACCACGCGCGCTACGCGGGGCTCGTGGCCCAGCTCGAGCGGGCTGCGGCCACTGCGGGCGACGGCGGCCTCAAGGAGCACTTCCGCCGCGTCGTGGCCGACGACGCCTTTGTCGAGGGGCTGCTCGACACGCTCTGCATCGCCATGATCGAGGCCCAGTGCGCCAAGACACGTCACGGCATGGAGCCGCTGACGTCGTCGATGCTCGTCGAGGCGTGACGAGGAGATCTCCTCGAAATATCTCTTCCAGGGGGATTTGTCTATCTTTTTTTCTCCCGCCAAAATTCAAAAAACCCCCTTCCCTCCCCCACACCGCGGCTCAGGAAGGCGGGGACAAGGGCAGACCGCAGGCACGCCAACACAGGCGCGCTCTGGAATCGGCGCCCGGACACCCGCCACCTGTGGTGGCTGCGCTACAAGACACGCAACGCACGCAGACAAGACGCACCCCGCACTGCACACTGCACACGCACATGCCCACAGAGCAGGCCAGGGCGGCGTCCTCGGGACTGCTGATCCCGCGGCGCAGCCGGATGCCCGCTCTCCCTTGCCAGAGCCAAGTAAATGCACAGCTCGGTTGTTAATTTAAACAGTGTTCCCTGGGCTTATGTTGAAGGCACTCAGGCACTCAGATACAGCTTGTCACAGGTGGTCAGCAACTGGTTCTGTGAGGATCTCGAAGCAGTTAGCATAATACTGAAGTGCCTTCTGGGCCATGATCAGCATGAAGATGTTTACTGAAGTTGCATGATCTGATCAAAGAGCAGGTGAATAGTGACAGAAAAAGGCCTTATGCTCTGTCACATGTGTTCCAGTATGCACGTTGAAGAGCAGAAGGCTCTTGGTGATGGTGCTGGTAGTGGAAGAGTTTAATAGGGTCCATGAGCAGATATGTTATGGTAGTTGCACCTTATATACTCAGAATGTTCCTTCTACCAGTCCAGTAATGAAAAGGGCCTCTGAAAGCAGAGTCAAATTCCATACTCAATGCACCCTCTCTGTGCACCTCTCCTGAAATGTTCAAAGGTCTATTAAGGTGAGCAATTGTCTTAAATTGAATGCGTTCTTTCTATATTTCCAAAAACTGCTCCATGAATGTAACTTAATAAGAGCTTTCATACTAGGCTTGAATATACTGAAAATATAATATATGAGTAGTATATTCAAGAAAAAACAAAGAGAATTCATAATTAGCTTTGTCTACGAACATTTCAGATTTTTGAAATCTCATTTGTAGTCAAAAGAGCAAATTATTGGCTTAAATAAGTTGCAATTTTTCTACTTTATGTGTTGAATAACCAGCACACCTAGTTGCTGTCCATCAGCCAGGTGTGGTACTTAGCTGTGATAGCATGGATCTGCTGGCTCCTGCAAAAGAGTCCTGTGAGGTTTTCATGGTATAGTGATTATTAGCACATTATTTGCTTTGCTGATGAAGAAATGGAAAGAAGATTATTAAAGAACTATGAGAAAGAGAATGAATGAACTTATACCTGCAGTATACAGGCCATCTAGATGAGATTCTGCTACTGCAGGATCTGCACGTTCTGCAGCAGCAGTTTTGGATAGAGAAGTGAAGTATCCAGGGAAAAAAAGAGAGCAATTGAAAAAAAAGAAGAAAAAAGAAGAATAATAACGGGGTTGTATGTGATCCAAGGAAGAAAATTCTGCCTTGACCGTGCCACCAAGCAAGGATTTTATTCTTGGTGCAAAACAGGGTTGTGCACCATAAGGAATCTTCTGTGACCAACAGGGTGGATGACCAGATGCAGCACCACATGCCACAAAGGGCACCTGAGCTTGGTCGTGGGTCGTGCTCTCCCCCCAGATCTATGGCCACAGCCGCACATGTCACTCACTGCCTTCAACTCTGCCTGTAGGGAGGGAACTGACCCATCCCACGTGGCCACATCACACAATCTCAACATTTGTTCAACACACACATACTTGGGGGATGTTGCCAGAGGGCCAGGTCAACTGAGGCCGTGGCAGTGACCTCAGCAGACATTTCATGCCTGCATGAGAGTGATAAGGATTTTTTCTTCAAAACACCAAAGTGAAAGAGTTTTTTTCCTTCGTTTAAAAAACACTCTTTTTGATCCTGACGTGAGGGGTATGAATCTCCAGCCTTAAGGAATAATTTTTTCTTATACCCCTGTGCAACTCCATTACTGTCAGAATAAACCTTCTTAATGCTGCAGAGCAGCAGTTATGCTGTGGTCCATACTGTGCCCTGCTCTTCATGTTGTACATCATACCTGGGCAAAACTGTTAGTTTTGGAGTACTGTGAAGGTTACTTGAGAGAAAAGAGGAATTGTGGGAATACCAGACAGAAAAGAGAAGTACTAAGAATAGGGGAATAACAGAATTACTATAGATTCAGGAACGGAAGAGCAGGGGAAAGAGGATGTAAGGAACAGATATGTAGTGTTACAGGGTGTAGTGAGAGAGAATAGTTGTGATTGATATAAATCACAGTGACTAAGTCTTAAATAATGGAGCCCGAAACTTACATGATGCTCAGATAACTTGAGACTGTTACTAGTGATATCTAATTCTGCTGTATGCCCTGGCTTGCATCATTTTAAGAGGTATGGTCTCGAAGAGTCAATGCCCCCTTGTTGCATCTCGCAGAGGAGCACATGTGCAAGAAGATCACAGACATGATGTGCAGAGACAAGATCCCTTGATAACCACCACGTCTTATGCACAAGATCTTCTTCAATTTTTGTTGCACATGTTTTTAGGACTGTAACCAATGTTGGTGCCCAGTAACAATGAGCACAATCAGCCATCACTGCCAGTTCCGCACACGAAGACATCTCAGGTTCCTCCCAGGAAGCCAGCTCCCATCTGAAAAACTCGTGGAGAAACTGGTCACCCTGCTTCAAGGCCAGCCTAATTCCTTGGCATTCCATCGAATCCATTCCTCAGCTTTATGGATCTCTTTAGATGAGACGAGTACCAGATTCCATGAATCCACCTGCCACGTAGACAAAGTGGGTCGATTCTCCCGGGGTGTGTTTTTTCTCGTAGAATCCACCCGGGTGGATTTGCCCTGCGAGCGCAGGTGCATCACAGCAGCGTGGCGTCATAGCAGTGCACATTTCCGCAGGTACGCGTTGGGCGCCACCCCACCCCCCTCCGAGCGGCAGCAGCGCCAGCAGCAGCGATGGCCGACGGCGAGGACCTCGCCCTGGAGGAGTGGTACGCGCAGCAGGTGGCCGCCTACGAGCAGCGAGCGACGACGACGACGACGACGACGAGGCCGCCGTCGCCCTCGCAGCTCTTCGTGGGCCACGACACGCGCTCCTTCTGCCGCCTGCGCCCCGTGCTGCCCTTCGACGGGCCCGCCAGCCGCTGCGTCAGCGCCCTGGGGCCCTCGTGCGTCGCCCACGTGTGCTCGACCGACGCCCGTGGCCGCCCCGCCTGCACGCAGCGGCCGTTCCGCACCGACTGGGCGCTGGGCCCCGACGCCTCCAACGACGACGTCTTCGAGCTCGCCGTGCGGCCCCTCGCGGACCTCGCCGTCGCCGGGGCCACCGCCGCCTTCGTCGCCTTCGGGCAGACGGGCAGCGGCAAGACGCACACCGTCTCCGGCGTCGTCGACGCGCTCGCACGCGAGCTCTACGCCGCCAGGTCGCCCTCGCAGGCCGTCTCCTGCGCCTACGTCCAGCTGCTCGGCGACGCCGTCTCCGACCTCCGCACCGGCGACGCCGTCCAGATCCTCGAAGACAGGTGCCACGTCATTCAGTTGACCCGCGCGGCGCTGATTCCGGCGCGCGGGAAAATTCAGGTTCGGGGCGATAAACCTCAAGGGCGCGACGGAGATCGAGCCCGCGAGCGCGGAGGACTTTGCCGAGGCCGCGCGGGCGGCGTGGGCCGCGCGGACGACGCGCGAGACGGCGCGCAACGCCGCGAGCTCGCGGTCGCACGCGGTGCTGCGCGTGACGCTGCGCGAGCGCGACGCGGCCAAGCTCGCCGCGGGCGCGGGCGGCGACGGCGTGCTGTTCGTCGTCGACCTGGCGGGCAGCGAGCGCGCGAGCGACCGGCGCGACCACACGCCCGAGCTCGTCGCCGAGAGCCGCCTGATCAACACGAGCCTCATGACGCTCAAGGACTGCATCCGCGCGCGCGGGTCGGCGTCGTCGGCGGCGGCGGCCGGGCGCCACGTGCACGTGCCGTACCGCGCGAGCAAGCTGACGCTGCTGCTGCGCGACTGCTTCGAGCTGGCGGTGCGCAGGCCGACGAAGCTGGCGGTGGTCTCGTGCCTGTCGCCCGTCGCCGGCGACGTGCCGCACACGCTCAACACGCTGCGCTACGCCAGCGAGCTGCTCTGCGCGCGGCCCCCTGTCGTTCTGGCCCGCGACGACCGCGACCCCGCGTCGTGGTCGCGCGAGCGCGCGAGGGAGTGGGTCGCGCGGGCGAGCAGGGGCGACGCGGACCCCGACGACGTGCTGCCGGGCGCCGGCGACAACGGCATGACGCTGGCCAGCCTGCCCGAGGCCGAGTTCGTGGCGCGGGCGACGGCCAGCGGGAGGCTCTCGCTGGTCCGCGCGATCAAGATGCACGGCGAGCTGTGGAGGCTCGTGGCCGACGCGCGGTCGCACGCCAAGAAGAAGACCGCCGAGGCCCACAGGCGCGCGCAGGCCGCCCGCGACAAGGACCTCGCCTTCACGCACGAGATGCTCGCCAGGCTGCGCTCCGAGGACTCGTAGCCGACGATGCCCTGAGGGCGCTCTCCCTCTGCAGCACACACACAACTGGCCCAAGTGCTGGCATTGTTCTAAGTCGCCTTGGTGTTGTCGCCGTCGGACTCAGCCTCGGCCGTGGGGTCTTGCTGCTCAGGCGCGCCCCTGTTGTTGTTGTCGTTGTTGTCGTCCCCATCCCCCTTGCTGGTCAGCGTGCGGGATCGGTATAGGGGAGGCGCGCACGGCGAGGTGAAGGAGAAGTGGACGACGAGGTTGCCCTTGTCGGTGAGTCCCTTGCCGTAGTTGACGACGCACGTCTCCCACGGCTGCCCCCGCTCCAGCTGCACCGCCCCCGAGCAGCACAACAGCCGTCAGCACAACGCCAAAGCAGCGGCGACAACGGAGACGACTACGGCGACGACGACGAACCCTGACGGACTCGACGCCGCCGAGGAGCCCCGGGAACCTCTTCTCGGCGCCCTGGAAGACCTCGTCGACCGTCACGGGGACGGTCACGTGCAGGTCGTCGCCCTCGCGCCTGTAGAGCGCGTGCTCGGCCACGGACACGCCCGCGTAGACGGGACCCGCGAGCACCGCACCCCGCGGCTCCCGCAGGCGCGCCTCGACGACCTGCCCGTCGCGGACGCCCGCGGGCACGCGGACCTCGAGCTCGGCGTCGGCCTCGACGCTGCCCTCGCCCGCGCAGGCGCTGCACGCGGGGCCCACGCGGCCCGCGCCCCCGCAGCGTCCGCACGTCCGCGAGACAAACAGCGGCTGCGCAGAGCCCGAGCGCTGCGCCGTCTGCCCCGTCCCCGCGCAGGCCGCGCACCTCGCGGGCTCCCCGACGGCCCCTGCGCCCGCGCAGGCCTCGCAGCGGACCCGCACGCGCGCAGCCACGGCCCTCGTGGCGCCCCTGGCCGCCTCGGCGAGCGACACATCGACCGCGACCCTCTTCTGCTGCTGCGAGGGCTCCCTCGGCCCACCAGCGCCCCCTGCAGCGTCGCCGGTGCTGGTGCTGGTGCTGCTGGTGCTGCTGGTGCTGCTGGGGCGGCCAGCGCGGGCGAGGAGGGCGTCTGCGAGGGCGGGGCCGCCGTAGGGGGAGCCCGTGGCGTCGCGCATCATGAGCTCGAAGAGGGCGAGGGCGTCGACGCCGCCGTCCTCGGGGGCGCTGTCGGGAGCACCAGCCGCTGCGGGGGCGTCGCAGAGGCCCTGGTCGTAGGCGCTGCGGCGCAGGGGGTCCGCGAGCAGCTGGTAGGCCCGCATGGCCTCTGCGAAGCGCTCGCTGGCCGCCGCGTCTCCGGGGTTCATGTCCGGGTGCGACGTCTTTGCGATCTGCGGGGCGCTGGGGTGAGCCTCAGGGGGCTGAGGGGGCTGAGGGCGGACGTCGTAGTAGGCCTTCTTGATCTGGGGGGCTGTGGCGTCCCGGGGCACACGCAGCACGTCGTAGGGGTCCCGCGCCCCTCCCGCGCCGCTCGTCGACGCCCGCCGGGCTGCGGGGCGACTGGGCTGGCGCGCGCGGGCGTCGACGTGCCAGAACCGGCTCAGCATCGCTGGCGTCAACGGCTCTAGCGGACTGTCCGCCGGCGCCTCCGGGTCCTCAGGCAAAATATCTTGGAAAATATCTTCGTTTCCCGTTCCGGCAAAATATCTTGGGGGGGAGAATCCGACCGATATCGGGCCACCCGAGATATCGGAACCAAATCGCCGGAATGGCCTGGTGCTGGGGCTTTTGGAATTGCACCGTAGACGTAGCGGACTGTGTTCCTTTGCGTGGCCCCATGACCATCCAGCTTGTTTGGATTGGCAGTGGCGAGCGCGTGCACTGGTGTGGCTCAACAACTTCCCTCTTGTCTCTGCTGTCACTGTCCTCGGTTTTGCGACTCGCTGTGTCTTCGGTGACACCGGACAATCAACTGACTTTTTTGATTGGTCACAGACTGTTCCGCAAGGACGTGTTGGGATTGAAGAAGCGGGCGTAGTCAGCCATGGAGCTGTCGTAGCCGCTCCCGACCTGCACCTCCCACACCCCAAACAGCATCACGTGGCCGTTGCCCTTCCTCATTGCCCCATACGTCGTCATCGCATTGCCCAGTGGCATACTGCAGAATGTGAACTGTGTTGGGGTTGAACATCGTTACACCTGTTTTTAAGGAATATTGGGTTTGCAGACTCTGAAGATGCTCGCCATCCTCCTGGATGACTGTGATGGGTCGATTGATAGTAGGTGGTTGCATTGCTGCCACCAATGCAGCTGGGGAAAGGGGAAGATGATGAGGCAAGCAGCGAGGTACTCAGTGAGGAGAAGGAACTCGTGGAGGCCGAGGCGGTCTGTGGACCACGATCCCCGAGCACTGCTGTAGTGCCTGGCCTTGTAATCTGCCTTCCCCATTGTCACCCCTGAAGCTCCACCGCATGTCTGCAGACAGTTTTTCTAGCATCTACGGGAACTGCACATACAGGGCTGCAGCACAGCCAGCTGTACCCTCAAGTCCATCGCTGTCACTTTTTCCGGAAGGCCGCTCCTTGTATCATGGTAATGAACTCGCATCTCCCCTCGGAAATGGCGCCCATCGGCGTGGCCACAGCTGAGGTGGTGTGGATCATGGGATGAAGCGCAACGCAGATGCAGTGGTCCGCTACCCGCTGATGTCAGCACTGCGCAACAACAACACCACCCAGTTGCACTTGGGCCTCATGGCCTTTGACTGCGCCCAGACACACCTGCTGCCCTCTGTGCACCCACACCCTCGAGGCCACAGTGCCCTCTGGCCACAACACCATTGCGTGCCGCACCACAGCCACAGCGGGCCACGTCGCAATCAAGGTCGCCAAATTACAACTCCAATCCCCTCATCGCGGCGCTCTCTGCCAGCTCCAGGGCGACCAGCCAGCGTCAGCGTCATGATCTCCGTTGTCTCTTGCCCCAGCCCCACGTCGCACGCACCCTGTTTCGTGGTACGCGTTCACCGTAGTGGTCTTCAGGGACGCCCTGCCCACTCTGGGCAACGCCACAGTGCTGCCCGGCTCGTCCTCTGTTGGTTCGTTCCTGTGCTGCTTTCGTGAGCTGCAAGACATGCCCTCTGGGTGCTGGTGCGCGGTGCGGCTGATGTGAGAGGCTCCAGAGGTGCATGGATGCAATGCATGGCTTCGTCGTCGCAGAGTGTCCCAGCCCAGGGACTGGCGCTTCGACACGTGCGCAGCAGTGCATGTGCCAAAGCTCTGTCCAGCGTGGGCGCCCGCGCTCAGGGGACAACGTGCCGGTGCGAGAGCCGGACACAGTCCAAGGCCCCCTTTGCCCTTGCGAGATGAAGACACGCACGGGTCCTGGCATCCAATTGTGCGACACAGTGCCTGTTAGACCTGTATTCCCTGCCGTGATCATGACGCAGGCCTCTCGGCGCGGCGCAGACACCGCAGGGCACTTCCTCGGGAGCCCGCGGATGTCTCCTGCCATTCGCGGAGCACAGAGGGCCCGCTGAGATGCATGGCGGGGTCCACAAGCTTTTCCAGAGGGCGAAAGAAAGTGCTTGTTACGTCAATTTACGTAACAAGCGCTTGTTAACACGGAAATCCTTGTCCTGCTCGCAGCACAGGCCCTTCAATGTGCCGCAGATGCCGCAGGGCGCTTCCTCGGGAGCCCGCGGATGTCTCCTGCCATCCGCGGAGCACAGAGGGCCCGCTGAGATGCACGGCGGGGTCCACAAGCTTTTCCAGAGGGCGAAAGAAAGTGCTTGTTACGTCAATTTACGTAACAAGCGCTTGTTAACACGGAAATCCTTGTCCTGCTCGCGGCGCAGACCTCTCGGCGCGGCTCAGACACTGCAGGGCGCTTCCTCGGGAGCCCCCGGATGCGTCCTGCAATCCGCAGATCGCGACGGGCCCGCTGGGCTGCCCTGCAGGGTCCGCAAGCTGGAGCTAAAGGAAGCGCCTGTTGACTGTGTCGATTTAGCCGCAATACACGCTTCTTCTTCTCCGCGCACACGCGCGGGTGCGGGAGGAGAAGGACAAGAGAGCGAAAGGAGGCGTTTGTGGTTCCGGTGTGCTGGCAGACACCGCGGCGCCTGCCCGCCTGCCGAGGAGCGCGGGCCCGCAAAGACCAAAAGCCTGCCGACAGCAAGGACAGCGCACAAAGCCCAGAGGCCAGAGGCGCCCGCTGCCGACACCACGACGGCGGCAACAGCCCGCAGAGCAGCTCGGGGGGAGGGCGACGACGAGGCGGACGAGCGGCCT
Source organism: Mastigamoeba balamuthi (assembly GCA_902651635.1). Lineage (NCBI taxonomy): Eukaryota > Evosea > Mastigamoebida > Mastigamoebidae > Mastigamoeba > Mastigamoeba balamuthi. The sequence continues at coordinate 789,402 of CACRSC010000075.1, forward strand.
GGACCGCCGCCGCGCAAGGCGGCGCGCACCAGCGCATGGGGATGGGGCGCTGCGGGGGCGTCCGTGGGGGCGTGCGGGTGCGGCGTGCCCCCGCTGCCGCGAGCTGCGCTGGCAGGCTGCGCCCCCTGCGCCCTGCGCCCACTGCAGCAGCCGCCGGTGCCGGCGCTCGGGGCGATGGCGAGCGCGGGCCCCGCCCTGCTGTGTGCCGCCCGCGGTGCCGCGGTGGCCGCAGATGCCACGGCAGTGCAGCGACTGCTGACGGTGCGGCCTCTGCAGCCTCTGCTCCGCCCTGCGCCCGGACCCAGCGCTCACCACAGGCACCCAACCACGCACGCCAGCGGCAGGCCGTGGCCGCTGCAGCAGAACGCGCAGCACGTGCAGCAGCACCCGGCGGAGCCCCCGCGGCAGCAGCAGCATCAGCAGCAGCAGCAGCCGTGGCCAGCAGGGCACCCCGAAGTAGCGGCGCCGGCGCGGGCGAGACTGCAGCGCCAGCCGCCGCCGCCAGCGCAGCCAGTGCAGCCAAGGAGCCGCAGGAGCAGGACTGGGGGGCGGCCGAGGCCGCGATGCTCGCGGTGGTGAGCGCCAGCGAGGCCTCGTCCGTGCCGCCGGGCGAGCTCACGCGCTGCCTCGCGGGCCTGGCCACGCGCTGCGCGTACCTGTTCCCGCCTGGCGGCGCGAGTGCGATGGACCCGTGCGCCGTCCGGCTGGTCCTCGAGCTGGCCCTGCGAGGCTGCCACAGAGCCGGCGGTGGCAACGGCAGCGACGGCAGCGACGACAGTGGCGGTGGTGACGGCCTCGTGCACGGATCGGTCCTCGCCGCCGCGCACGTCGTGGCCACTGCCGCAATGGGGGCTGCACCCTGCAGCCCGGCCGGGTCGCTGCTTGTCGAGCAGCGCACGCGTCGCCTCGGCGAGACGCTGTGCGCTGCTGCCACGGAGGCGTCCCTCGGAGGAGAGGGCCGCCACTGCCACTCGCAGGCGCAGGCCCAGCCGCAGCCGCAGCCTCTGGCAGCTCGCAGACTGCCCCAGACCGGCGGCGCGGGACGCGCGGCTTGGAAGCCAGGACCTCGAGCCGTGAGCATCCAAACATGTACACACACCGATTGCCGCAAAGATCTTTGTCCGCGGTCCCTCACAAGCACACATCCAAACATGTACACACACCGATTGCCGCAAAGATCTTTGTCCGCGGTCCCTCACAAGCACACGCCCGTGTCTCTGCTGCAGCGCCTCTAGTTTGCTTTGCAATGCTGCCACCCTTGCATGGCCCTCATGCTGCCCCTCTGTGCCACCAGCTTGGGGTTGTGTGGCATCAGCTGCAGTGCCGGTGGCAGCAGCAGCGAGTGTGACCCTGGTGTCTTGCAGTTCCGCTGCAACTGCATGTCTAACATAGTTGCCATCATTCACAGGGGCCGCGGCGCAGAATGACGCAGTGCCCAGCATCCCCTTCGACAACATGTAGGTCAACTTCATCGCCGTGTTCACAGCCTTGACGACGCAGAATCTCGCGACTCTGGGGACCAGCGGTATTGCCACCGCGTTCCCAGAGCTGTTGTCCCTCAACGCCGCCACTGGCAACTCGTCCGGGAGCAGTGCTACACTGCCCAAGCCCGACCGATACGTGATGGTATCTGTTAACACATCTCTGCACTGATCGATGGGCCTGATGGCCGCCTCGATCCCGCAAGTACCACTTGGTGAGACGCTATTCGGTGTACCTCTCTCCCACCACGTCCTCTGAGTCTCAGCATTCAACGCGTGCACCCACCATTCTGCTCACAGAACCCCACACAGACCGAGTCCAGCCAGAGGCGTAGGAGCCAAGGTCATCGCTGGCAAGGCAAACCAAGTGGCTCGGGGGAGAAGCCTGCGACAAGTAACAGCAGTTGACTCGGGACCGGAGAGACGGAGGGGACGAGACGAGGGTCTAGAGCCCGAGCGCAGCAACAGCTGCAAGGTACTCGGAGACGGCGGGGGGCACGTTGGCCCCGAACGAGGGCACCACGACGTCGCGGTAGTCGCGGACAAAGGCCGGGTGCCACACCGAGAGCGCCACGTTGTGGTTGACCCTGCCCTGCGGCGCCTCCTGGTGGTCGCACGACCCCATCACTGCAACAGCAGCACTCAGTCACGACCGCGAATGGGGACGGGGGAGAGGGGGCAGTGTTGTCCTCACGCATCCCCACAAGGGCGCCTCGGCAGCTCGCAGGGAGATGCAGGGGAAACCCGCCATAGAGGGCGCCGCAGTGCAGCTGACCGCCAGGACCCTCTGCGAGCACGAGGCTGGCCCCACGAGGTCGCCAGGGCAGCAGCTGGCCCTGTCGTAGTGGAACACGAAGAGCAGCGCCGAGGGGCTGGGGTGGGGCTGGGAGTCGTCCCTCTAGTACAGCACCCCCACTGGTACTGTATGCACCACATCCTTCAGGAGTGTGGCAGGCAGGAATTCCTGCCTGCGGTCTCCAAGGGCCTGCTTCTGTCTTCCTGTGGATCGATAGAGGACCCCATCCTGTTTGATGGGGTGTACACAGATCGTGCATGGCTGGCTGGCCACAACACAGACTCCTTCCTTTTGTTGACAGCTGCACGACATTGGGAGACTAGACAATACAATGTAGGCCTTGTGGGTTCACTGTGGCGTATAGTGACTGCCCCAAGAGCCTGCAGAGACTCCAACAAGGCCTTAGAGCTCTCGTCTCACTATGGGCGAAAATAGCGAACTGACATTACTTTGGTATTTCTGTAATGCCAAACATAAAATCAAGCAGTGCCCATGACCAAACCCGGATCTGCTGTGACTGAAGGCCAGGGGAGATAGAAGTAGAGCCCGATCCCCAGAACCCACAACACATGAGATAGGTGCAACCGATACAATGTGCGCCACTGGACAGGGCACCATGCCCCGGGGGAAAGAACAGGGCCAACAGCTCTGAAGTAGGCCCAGAGCCCCACGAAACCGACAAATTCATCGAGCTGTCTTTAGAAGTATACTGATGAATAACAAAAGGACTCAGATGATCTGAAGACAAAACTCATTCTCAACTTTCCCAACTTTCTTTGTTTTCTTGTCCGAGGTCTTCTTTCAAGAGCTCACATGGGGAATTGTCACTCAGACATCCTTTTCCGAATGGTCAGAATTATGAAAATTGTAACAGCCACAATGAGCACAAGTGCGATGAACCCTCCAACAGCGCAACCAATGATCAGATGTGTTTTTGTCGAGTAATTGCCCCTGCGCTGAGGCACAGAAACCAGAGTATACAGCAGGCTCATCCCAGCTTCATTGCCGTGAGTATTATTTACTGTGATATGCAGAATGATGTGCTCTGCGATGCTGATGTTGACGACATTAAGTGATGCCCATTCCGATCCCTCTGATACCAAAGGTACACAGGATGAGTTCAAAGATGTTGTAAAGCTAAAAGAACACATTTCTGAGCTGGCAACAGGACCACATTCTGCGATCATGGGATCCGAGAACAACCAGTTGCAGCCAGTGATATTGTAGGCCATTATCCTAAAAGTAATTCTCGGGTCTCTTCTCAGCATAGCACAGCTGGCAGACGAGTCGATAATGCCACACTTATGTGTCCATAGGGATACGCCAGGAATCAGAAGGGTCCTCCGATTGCCATTAGTGACAATAGTAGATATGGTGTTATTCCATGAAGACGTTCTCAGGTGTATTTGTTGCGAGCCCAGAACAATGGCACAGCCAGAGAATAATCTAGAAGGAGATACAATCTCGGAAACAGGTGATCCAATAACAATGTCATCAGAGCCATCGCCGTCTATGTCACCAATCTTTCCAACGAATTGCCCCAGGTTTAATCCCTTTTGAGCACCCACGAGCATGTACCCATCTCTGTTCGTGAAATTGGACAGTCGGAAGACACCCTCTTGAGATACTCGATTATCCCAGCAGGTTTCCGGAGTGTTGTTACGACCCAGAACAATAAAAACCTGGCCCGTTGATCTGCGTGCCTCGGGAATCCCAATAAATATGTCATCAATGCCGTCACCATTCATGTCACCTGGCGATCCAAATGTGAACCTCTGGTCTTTTGAAGCAGACACCTCTATGACAAGCCCAGTACGGTTGCTGTAACTGATAGACAGATCATCAGACAAATCCCGGTTGTTATCCCAGAAACCAGGACTTGCATTGCCGAACAATACAGCAATCTTTCCTGAGAGAAAGTGGGTGCTCAGTTGTGTGTTCTGAGGAAATCCAACCCCGAAGTCATCAAGCAGGTCTCCGTTGATGTCGCCCAGTGCTTGTGGTACAGAAATATGGCAAATGGAGTAATTAGCCTCATTCGGATGAAGTACAATGCCGGTATCGAGACTTCCACTACGATTTCTGGAACCAAGGTGAATACGAATCCAGCCACACTGTGGCATATCAATGACCACATCATTAAGTGCATCTCCATTTATATCACCGATTGCTGTGATATTGGCACTTCTTCCACTGACGTACCTCTGTGTCACTGTCCATTCCAAAGTATCAATATTAATCACGGAGTCTCCCCTTAAAGTGGATGAGCCATATACAATGAAGTCACGGCATACTCCTGTGTCATCCTGAGTGACTAAACTCCAATCTGTCAGCCTATCGCCATCTAGGTCTCCAAGTCCATTTACAGATTTTCCGAAAAAGCCACTGAGAGATGCGAACGTGATCCTCTCAAGGCGTGGCCCCAAGAATACTACTGCATGCGTGTCTCCCGAGCTGCCAAACACGCCGACAAGTATGTCATCAATCTTATCGCCATTGTGATCACCCAGATTAATGATTGACAGTGTAGTCCAAGAGGCAGTAAACCGAGTTGGCAACACAGTCAGACCGGTCCTGTTTCCACTTTGTATTGCCATTGGGCGATAGTGACTTCTCCACACTGTGTCGGTAGCAATGACAATGTTCCAGTAGCCAGTTGTATCATTCACCATTGCGAATGCAAAGTCTGGTCTTCCATCATTGTTGACATCACCGATACCTGACGAGAAATAACCAGATAAGGTGGCACTTGAGTTTGGATTAATAAGTACTCCTTGTTCTTGGTTGAGGTTAGACAAGAGACGGGGTGACAGGACAATGTGATTTCCAATAATGAAGTCGTTTTTTCCATTGCCATCAAGGTCATTCATCATCTTAACTGGAGCTTCTGAGCAGGCTCCTGGACTACTAAGTGTAACCACAATTCCTGAGTCTGACGCCTTTACACAATTCTTGGTATTCAGAGTGGCATTTACTGGATGATCAAACTTTCCTTTAAGAACACTCCGTTGACATCTGTTCCCAACTTCCTCAGACTTGACTATGTCTGGAACTCTATCTCCATCAATATCGCCCAATGACATTAGATCAAATGTCGCGGCCTTGTTGCAAAGATGCGCGCTCAATGTGTGGTTGAGCCAGAGTTTAACACTGTTTCCAAATTGAATGGCGCCATGAGGGTTCTGGGTGAACTCTGTTTCCAAAAGTATGTCCGATCTGTTATCCTGGTCCAGATCGAATCCATTGGTTCCTTGGAGCCCAAAGTATGCCTTAAGAAATACAGCATCTGAGAACCCTGTGCAATCCTGCCACATTGTCATTGTGTGAGAAAAATCGAAGGTATTTGGCCACAATGGCCTTCCCAGACAGATTTCTGCAGTATGGATTTCTCGGATTCCTTGATAAGTCAAATCAATTTGAACGGCCAGATCGTGGATGTTATCTCCATTGACATCTCCAATGCCAGCACAATTGAATATAATTGTAACCCACTCTATCCAAGCATCAGCATTTTTTCCAGAAGGATTGCTCCACGTCATAGAAAAGCCATTTGCACCATTTGTTCCGTTATCCGATGGAAATGAGTTACTGATAGAACCAAAGATGACAGTCAAGAAAGGGGTTGCCAGGCCAAAATCATCAAAAACATCATATGCCAGGCCAACATCGCCAACCATGTCACCGCTGATGTCCCCTATGCAGCTAACATGGTGAATTCTATCTCTATTTCCTGTCCATATTGTTGGCAGTGTTGACCAACCAACAGAATGTGGCCACTCTGTACAGTTTTAGTAAGATGACGAGTCTTAGAGACAAACAATGTGAACCTGTACAGTGACCAGCGAGAAGAACCACCCTGTCAGGTGCCTGCAGTACTAGGTCCGTTATTTTGTCTCCATTGACGTCTCCGGAGCAGCCCAAGTCCACATTCGGTATTAGTACGGTATCCATGGTAGTTTCGAGCAAGTTAAGTGGATCAGGAAGCACTTCAAGAATGTTAGTTTAGCGGAATTGTTTTCAAAGTCGTTCAATTTTTGATTTCGGTGTGAGCTTACCTTGAGAGGTGCCAAACACGATGAGAACACCATAGAGTGAGGAGCCAGAAGAGCGGGTCACAGTGCAGGCAATGTCATCTGTCTTATCACCATTGAGGTCGCCAACACCCACAGGACTACTGCATTGCACAGCGTCAGAATCTCGCAGAAGCCACACCCAGCTGTGGTCCGAGTGGTGAACTTCGTCCTGGTGTGAAGACGGCACAACTCCCGGTGTCGCCCATTGGCTCCACGTCTCCAGATCCCCCATCGGCCACGTGAAACAGCGCAACGCAGCCGCTAGTACCAGAACGCTCACAATCCCCTTGTGATGGGCACACATGACGAGTAGTAGTCCGAAAACTCCGACTGCTTGCTGCCTATGTATTTTTGAAAATGAAATTTGTCTCGCAACCGACAGAGAATCAAACGGACACCCAGCCCCAAATTGTGTGAACGCGATACTGGTGGTCACACATTCACTGTCAATCAACAATAGCTGTTTTGCCGAGCGAATGACTCACGTCATGGATTTGCGTAATCTGATTGAATCAGAGACATCTGCCGTGCCAATGTCAAAACCCCATCATTTTTTCTCTTATACACTCACAGACCGCACTCAACTCACCAACCGGCACGAGTTAACTAAGACCGTGCACGTGGTCTACTAGTACAAACTGCCCGAGGCTGAGCACCTAGGGAACAAACCGTCTGTGGAGCAAAATGAAATTTGCGCCACAACCGACAAATAATGAACACCCGTTTGTGCCAAATTCATTTCTTCGTCTTTTGTATTCCAGTCCAGCGGTTGAAGTTAGCACTACGAACAAGGTGTAGTGGTGAGTTCTCGTACAACTTGCTCTATTCATGTGTACGTCATGGATTTAAGCAATCTTGGTGTTTCGCAAAAAATCAATCCTTGTGGCCGTTGTACAGTTTCATTCTGTATTCCTTGGGTACAACATGATGAACCACCTCTTTCTTTGCGCATTTGCGCTTGGCCTCTGCGTGGTGAATGCCCTTCACCCAGAACTCCCGTCATTTCCTGGTGTCGACCGACTCGACAGTGGCAGCAATGGGGTAGAGGTGGGCCAACCCCATGGCAAGTGTTCCCCAACTGTGATGGTTGTAGGCGAGGTTGGAGGCCCGTGTGCTGTGAATGAAGCACATATGACTTGCAACAGAGGGATTGCCTGTACGGATATCCGGATAATCGTTTTTTAAAACCTTAACGTTCTCACTTAGTTTGCAACACTACCACTTCGACGTGCCAGCTCCGCAAGAAAATTGGTACGAGTCTAAGTTCTACGACACTTCAGCTTATACTGAGCAGGAGAGTATTGCGAAAACAAGAAGGATCAGTGTGACAGGCATCTGGATAATGTATGCCTTAATAACACCTGTACCCCCTTACCAGGATTTGGGGAGAAGTGCTTCATGAAATACTACTGTGCTTTCGGTCTCGTCTGTGAATCTGTTTGTTCTCCATACCAAAATTGGAGGCGGAATAGGCGCTGTAGTTCTGATAATCAATGTCCTGCTGGGTATATATGCAATACTGAAGAGTTTCGGTGCCACAAACTGGCGGTTATTGGTGGATTTTGCAATGGAACCACTGTTCCATGTCCAGGAAGCTGCATTATGAACAAATGCTACCCCCCTTGGGCCTCCGCGGGATCACCTTGCAACCGCGCTCCTACTGGCATTTCGAAAAAACTTGATGTGTGTGATTCTGGTCTTCACTGTGGTATATCATAACTTCCTATCTATGACTAATAGATCAAATAGTTGATTCCATCTGTACAAAAGGGCCAGTTTGCTCTTCTGGAAACACGTCGATGTGCCACTCAGAGACGTTTGTCATTCACAGCAGTTATCTGTCAAACTGACTTTATTCAGGAATTGTATGTGTGACTCAGATGGTGAGATGCGATGCCTTCCATCTCTGGCACAAAGATGCTCTGACTATGCATATCGGCGAGTTGCAATGTGCATGTTATATTCCAATTTTTCCCTCTGTAATGAGGCTTATTACGAATCCTTCACTGATACTGTTAAGTGGTATCTATATCATTATTCTCAAGTCAACAACTCACCAGTAGTTCAGCCTTACCAGTCCTGTATTCCTCTCGAGCAGTATGAGCAAATCTGCCTTGAGCATTGATGTTCTGAGTGAGGCAAGCTCATTGACAGCCTACGTATGCATAGTTGTGGCTTTTCTCATTCTATAACGAAAATACTCCTGAGAATTCATAGTCAGACTGACCATACAAAAAACAAAGACTTCAGAGTGATAACTTTTGGTGATGGATGGCAAATTGCCACACAGTAGAGTCATACCCATATTTCAGTGTAAGGGACAGAGAGAGGCATTTAGGGAATTTTGGGGTTCTGGTAACACGGATGAGTTTAAAGGCCGAAATAGACCACACAAAAGGAAGAAAGAGTCTATGCAACAAAATGTAATGAAAACGCATCCAGGAAGTCACAAGGAAAACGATAAAGGTAGTGAAAAAAGGCATCAAATTGTTTTGTGGGTATCAAACCAACAGTGAGAGTGAAGAACCAAGAGATGCTAAACATGCTATCTGATCCCAATAAGCCAAATTATTACTATTTAATACAGCAGGTTTGAAAAATGCTGAGAACAGAAGTGCAGTCTGGAGTTGTTATCACGCAGAGTAAGCTCAAAAAAACACGTCGCCATGAACTTGCAATGGCTCCTGACACCCAGATCATGTGTATAGTCTTTGCTCATCGACAGCCAGTGCTTGTCCCACAGCTTATCAGCCTTTTCAAGTGTATTGAATGAAGCACACACTACGAGTGCTGAGAGGGATATTTCAGTTCATATTGGTTTTTCTGAAAAATTGTATTTTCTGAGGGTAGTAATAGTGTGAATGTAAGAGGACCTGTTCAGAAAATTATATACCTTTTTCTTCATTATTAGAGTTTTCTGGCAGGAAACAGGTAGACATTTTTTGTACAGACCTCCCACATCCACTGTAATTTGGCCTACAGATGGATATTATAATGCAGGAGTGGTAAAACAATATGACCACCATTCCATCTGTCGAGCTATAGTAGAAATAGAAATATGAGTGCGAATTCCTAAAATAAGGTTTGTATGATGATTGCGATGGGTACAAACATAATAACAGAAGGGTTTCATACACTATTTCACAATTCACACTTAGACAAATCGCTGGCAAAACACATCCAGATATGGGTAGTCACTCCACAAGCCAGGTCATGTTCTGCCCCCAGTCCAGGCAGTAAGCGAATGAAAGTTAAACTCACTAACCCTGGCCTTCAGAATGACCCAAACATTTTCAATATCATTACAATCAGGACTGCATACTGGCCAGGGCAGAGTATGTACATTATGGTCATCCTACAAGTGGCTTTAGTGCTTGCTTTCATTGTCCTCAGCAAGAAGCCACTCAGCATGATCCTCTTCATAACCTATCTGATGGATGGAAGAAGTGCTCTCTGATAGATAGCATACATCTATTCAGAATTTGGGTTCTCTGTATAATATGCAGCTTTCCGAATCCATATGAAGAAAAGCACCCCAATCTGGACCTTCTGGGGGTACTTCACCTTTCTGATAAGAAATCGATGACCAGATACTTGTCAGTGCTTTGCCTTTGATACACTCAGCCAGAATATTGTCTGATCACAAAACTAGAAAAAAACTCTTCAATCTCACAGCAAATATTCCTGTGCAAAATCCATACGAGCTTGGTGATAAGCAATAGTAAATAATGAAGCCTGAAACTTGACCTGAGCAGCATGCAAATACTGGCGAATAGTTGAGACAGAAGCCTGAAGGTGAAGAGTTCTGTGCAGAGCAGCAGCCAAGTGAGATGGCTTGGATTTGGTCCTGGATAGGATACGTTTGTCCTCTTCCTCTGAATTTGCCCTTCTTACTCTCACTGTTGGTGATGCTGTGACCACAGTGTCTGAGTGGAACTGCTGGGCTGATCCGAGTCCACAGTGCATATACTGTGCAATGCATTTATTCCCCCGCTGAGGACCCTTGGGGTGAGTGCAGGAACCAAATCTCCCATCTCTGCATTTTCTGTAAGAGACATATTTAGCACTAAGAGATAATGCAGACAAAATACTTCATGGTCAGATTCCCATTGGAATGTCTATGTTTTCTATTGACATATTTCAGGAATTATTTGATCATAACTTAACAGGAGACAGTGTAGTGATTTCTACTGTAGACAGGACAGCTTTGTTGGCTTGTTCTTTTACGGTGTTCCAAGCGGGCAACTTCAAACTCATGTTGTCTGGCAATGCTGCAGTGTCGGGTGGGAGTGGCAGTATTGAAAGTGCCAGCAGGTCACCGAGGCAGCCAGGCTCCATAGATGAATCAACATTTCTCAGCTTTCCAGGAGGTAGTCCAAACCCCGTGGTTTCTTACTCACTTATTTGACCAGACGAATTGAATAAGTACCCAATTTTGGCAAACACGCACTGTGAATGGTGTCTTGCTCGAAGCAGATGGCCATTGATCATTCGTGTAATTGGCCCTGTCCAGATATACCACAAATGCCGAGCCATAAAACTCCTTTCCACCAGCGATTTCGAGAATAGCTAATCGGACCGAGGGAGAGAGGAGAGGGCCAATACGCAGTGACTGGCGGCCAGAAACTCGAACTTAACTATTGCGACATTATAGGAACAAACCCTGCCGTTTATGAAGTGATTTTTCTGAGACGCAAGTACCAATTGGTGACACTGTGCAGAGAAGAAGTGTACCACGTCCTCTGAGTCTCAGCAGTCAATGCGTGCACCCACCACTCTGCTCACAGAGCCCTACACAGGCCGAGGCCAGCCAGAAGCGGAGGAGCCAAGGTCATCGCTGGCCAGGCGTGCCAAGTTCGAAGTAACAGCAGTTGACTCGGGACCGGAGAGACTGAGGGGACGAGGAGAGGGCCTAGAGCCCGAGCGCAGCAGCAGCCGCAAAGTACTTGGAGACGGCGGGGGGCACGTCGGCCCCGAACGAGGGCACGACGACGTCGCGGTAGTCGCGGACAAAGGCCGGGTGCCACACCGAGAGCGCCACGTTGTGGTTGACCCTGCCCTGCGGCGCCTCCTCGGTGGTCGCACGATCCCACTGCCCGTGTGGGGGCTCCAGTGGTACGACGGCGACCACAGACGGTCGGGGTGCCCTTCCACCAACACGGGGCGCTCGCTCTCCCTCAGCTGCTTGGAGGGGGGAGCGCACCGCCCTGTCTCCATGATGTCTACTAGAGGCCTACTTTGTCTCAGCCGAAACCACTAGAGGACAAACTGGTAAAGTGCACGTCCTTGAAGTAGTAAAGGGTGAAAGATGAGCCATCCCGATCGGGGGTTGTAGCCAAAGCAGGACAAGGGCGAGGGGTGGATGACCTCCTGGCATGCCCTTCTTTGGCTTATCGGGGGTGAGACAAAGCAGGGCCGTGGAAGAATGTACACGGGGTCCATTTCTCTTTTCCCTCCGCAGTCTGTTGGGTCTGCCACGATATCCCGAATTCCGGGATGTATCATCTTCACTGTTTGGGCGAACACTGTCCTCCGGATCGTCAAATTCGAGTTTGGCAGGACAGAACACGTACGTTCACGAGCCCTTCATTACAACAGATTTCTGCCGAAATCGGGTCGAAATCTGTGGCGTGACGGCAGAATCTGAGCGGAGATTCCGAGCCAGACAACGATTCTACCGGCCACCTCATCACACCCGCAGCGGAACCAGCATCGCGCCCTTGCCATGCGGTCGCCCTCCTCTCTGGCCCTCGCGTGCCTCGTCGCCTGCGCCCTCTCGCAGACGCCGGCGTGCACGTACACGGCCTCTGACGGCAGCGCCTACGACCTGAGCGCCCTCACGTGAGCCACGTCACGTCACGTCACATCCCCCAAAAGCCCTGCGTTGCGTCACGGCCGTTTCCCGGAATTACGAGCTCTCCCCCCTCTGCCGCCTCGCCCCAAGGCTGTCGGGCAGGACGTACGACCTGGCCAGCCCGCTGCCAGGCACCTGGAGGGTCAACGTGTGCGGCGCGGCCCCCGTGGGCCCGGCGTGCGCGCCCTCGAGCCCCGTGTGCTTCAACGTGGGGGACACGGCGTTCTACTACTCGTACGGGAGCATCGCGACGTGGCAGCTCAGGGACCACCGTCCGTACCCGTGTCCCTCCACCCGCTACTGCTGTCCACAGCCCTCACCTCGGCACCGCCCGAAGCCGCGGGGCCCGGCAGGGGCGTGGTGGCCACCGTCACGCAGGGGGAGACGTGCTACGCGCAGCCCTCGCGCAGGGCGGCCACTGCGTACACGTCGAGTGCGCCGCTGCCCGCTCCTCGCCCTGAGGCGCACTCGGTTGACGCCCCCCACCCCCGACGCCGGCAGGCATCGTGATCGACTGCGACCGCTCAGCCAAGGTCCCCCAGTTCTACAAGGCCGAGGGGTCGCCTGCCACGTCGTGCTCCGCCACAATGCACGCCCCCTGCTGCCTCCCCTCCCGACTGTTGCTGCTGATTCCCGTGCTGCTGCGGTCCGAATGTGGTCGACCGCGGGCTGTGGGCTTTGGGATGTGGCAGGTACATACGGTCGGACAAGGGCTGCCCTGCCGCTTCTGGCGGGAGCTCAGGGGGCCACCGCCTGGGCGTCTGCAGTGCCATTCTGATAGCGTGCGGGCCAAATCGACGACGGGGGCGCCACAGGGGGCAAATGACTCAGCGTTGGTCGCAGGCTGGCTGTCTGTGTGGTGCTGTACGTGGCCTGCGGCGTACTGGTCAACTGGAGGCTGCGGGGCCTGAGCGGCGTCGAGGTGCTGCCCAACGTGGGCATGTGGTCAGCCCTCGCCGGCCTAGTCAAGGTGTGCCCACGGGCTTCTTGTTGGCAGCACCGCGCGTCACTGTCTAATCACTGTCTAACCGCCACGCCGCGGGTGGACGCAGGATGGGTTCATGTTTGCAGTCACTGGTGGGCGTGCTCCTGCCGTGCGCCTTCTGCCATCCCAGGCATTGCCATCGCCAGCGGCCCTGTCTCACTGCTGCCGCCTCTGTCGCAGAGTGGTTACGACAGCCTCTGATGAGCCCCGCATCCGCTCCGCATTGCTTGCGCATCACCGCCTCAGTGGCAACGGCGAGTGGCATTCGTGGTGGTCGGCCTTTTTGGCCCGGCAGTGCGGTGCACACAAGAGCTGGCAACAATCATTGCTGTTGTTTGGAGAATCTCAGCCCGTCAACACGCTCAGTGACGGACGTTACGAATCGTGACAAGAATCACGATTTTCGCTCGCAGTGCCTGCGCAGCGGAATCAGTGCTGACCTGGTGCCGGCGATGCGCGTGGACGTTCCCGCCCTGTCGCTGCAGGTGCAGCTGCCCGACGGAGAGGTCGTGGCAGCCCTCGCGCAGAACCTCGCGGGCATGTCGGTGCTGGCGCTGTGTCTGGGGGCCCTGCTGCACCGCCCCGTCGCTGCCCGCCTGGGGTCCTCCGCCCGCGCGGCCCTGGCGCTGCCCCTCGCCTGCGCCATCGCCGCGTGGCCCTACGGCCCCTCCGCCGCCTCGGCCTCGCCGTGGGTCCGCTACACGTGCGCCTGCTACGCCTTCACGCTGCTCTTCAAAGGTCCCCGCTGCCCTCCCCCCCCCCCCGTTCCTCTGGCGCTAGTGCTCTTCAGTATTCACGGCCAACACGAAGGATGAGTGCTGTGAACACGCGGTTGGTCCTGTGATGTTATTAGTGTGCTATTCAGACACCTTTTCACTGCGCGACATGGCTCGTAGGTCAGTAGTCCTTTCCAAAACCCAACACAATGTAAATCAAGTAAGTTATGTTGCTATGTCGTGGTAATAACAAATAAGACGACTGCGACTGGCGCTCACCGAGAGGCCCTCGCGCCCTCGCGCCAGCGCTCGAGGCCGCTGTGCTGCGCACGTGGCCGCTGCCCAGCGCGCGCCTGTGCCTGGGCGAGTGGCTGGCGCTCTACGCGCTGCCGCTGAACCTCTCGGTGGACGCGGCCACGCAGGCCCCGCAGCGCCTCGCCTCTGCCGCCGAGCGCGCGCGCCTGTCCGCGGCCCTGGCGCTCTGGGCGGCCGCGCGCTACGCCGGAGCAGTGGCGCTGCTCTCGTGGACGGCCGCGCGGGGCGACGGGCTGCCCGCGGGGCTCGTGGCGGCGGTGCCCTACGCGGAGCTGTACGCGGTGCTGGCGGTGGTCTACTGCGTGCTGGCGGGGCGCACGACGCGGGGGCGGCGCTGTGCGCGGGGGCGCTGGGACTGAGGCCGCTGGCCGCGTGGCACTGGCCGCTGCTGGCCACCTCCCGCAAGGACGCCTGGCGCCGCTGGAACGGCGTCATCCACGTGCCCCTCCACCGCAGCGTCTTCTCCCCCCTCCGCGCGTGCGTGCCCCTCTCCCTGCCCCCTCCCCCACATCCCCCGAGCCCCCTGCGAGGCGCCTCGCTGCTGCTGCTGCTGCTGCTGCTGCTGCTGCCACGCCACCCAGACCGTCGCATCAGCGGCTGGGCTGGCGTCGCTGGTGTCTCGTCACAAAAGCGTCGCACCCGCTTGCTGTCACGCCGCCAGCGGCTGGCGTCGCTGGGTGTCGGTGTCGCGTCACCGAACCGTCGCGTCAGCCAGCGTCACCGGTGCGCGTGGCGTGGTGGCGGTTGTCACGCCACCCAACGTCGCACCAGCTGCCGGCGTCGCTTCTGTCACGCACACGCTGCGCTTCAGGCTGCCGCCGGTGACGCGTCGCTAAACGTCGCATCAACTGCTGCCACGTCACTGCCACGTCACTGCCACGCCACTGCCACGCCACTGAACTCCGCGCCGACTGCGGGGGCTGCGCAGGCGCGGGAGGCCCGGGCTGGGCAGCGCCGCGGCGTTCCTGGCGAGCGGGCTGCTGCACGAGTACGCCTACAGCGCGGCGTACGCGGGGGAGGGGGCGCCGTGCGCGGGGTGGGCGCTGCGGGCGTTCGCGGTGGAGGCGCTGCTGGACGCGGCGCACGTGCGGGCGGCGGGCGCTGTGCCGCGGGGGCTGCGCGAGGCGCTGCCGGGGCCCCTCTGCGCGGCGGCCCTGCAGGCGGCGCTGCTCTGGACAGACTTCAACTGGGGGTTCGTCCGCTCGCTCCACGCACACGGCTTCCTCCGCGACTACGCCCGCATGGTCGGCCACGTGGCGCTGGCGTCGCCGTCGCCGCCGCCGTGAGTCACACCCAGCAGAGGATGAAAACGAAAAAGATGGTCCCACCAGGTATTGATCCTGGAACCCTCGACACGTCAAGTCGATGTGATGCCACTACACCATGAGACCACTTGACAGCATGTAAGTGCAGCACGAAGGCAGGCGGCAGAGCGCTCGGAGCGGGCCCCTCCAACGGCTTTTTCGGGTACTGCGGAAGATTCGCGAATCTCGGTCATAAACGTAGCGGTTAGTGCGTAGCAGCAGCAGCAGCCAGCACAAGCAAGCAAGGGCGAGCCATGTCGGGCAAGAAGATCGTGATCTACTCGTCTGCGTCCGGGGGCACGGCGGTGCAGAAGTACACGACGCAGATGAACAACATCGTGCGGGCTGTGGCCGGCTGCGTGCGCTGCTGCCCCCTCCCCACCCCCCAAGCCCTCGATAGACAAGGAGAGAAGGAAGAGTGAAGTGGTGGAGGAAGAGGAAGAGGAAGAAGAGGGTGGCCCTCTTGCCATTGCTCCATCGACGCCCGGTTTCAAAACGGGACTGACGGGGGGGCACAGGACCCCAAGGTGGTGTACCTGGACGCGGAGCCGGGGGAGCGGGCGATGGTGTGGTCCAAGGCGCCCAAGGGGGTCTACCCCGTCCTCTTTGTCGACGACCAGTTCATCGGCAACGCACGTCCTCCTCCTCCACCTCCCCTCCTCCTCCTCCCTGACCTCCTCCTGCTCCTGCAGTACGACACGGTCGAGGGCCTCAACGAGACCGAGCAGCTCCACGCGGTCCTGCACTGAGCGGCTCCTCTCCTCTGCTGGCCTCCCCCTGGATATTCCGGATATTCTCATCGCAAATATCCTCCTCCCTCTCTGGTCCCCTGCACCCCCACTGTGCCATCAGCCAAAGCATCCAACAACGTGTTCTTTGTTCCCCACCCGCGGCTGCACTCAAACGCCGTTGGTTGTTGTATCGGCGCCATAAATTGCAGATACCGGGCCGACACGTGGCTGCCAAAGATCTCCCCCGGTAGATATCGGGGGGAGATATCGGGAGAGCACGACACACACCGCACAGAGCGGCCCCCCACTCTTTTTCTCGACCAGAGCGTCTAGCGCGTCCAGCGCGTCTTGTGCGACCGAGCGCCGTGTCCGACGTCTATGGGTGCGCCCGCCGCCCCCAGAGGACCGCGCCCCGCGCTGAGGGCCCGGGGGCGTGCGCAGGGAACTGGTTCTCGTCGCTGTGGGACAGGTTTTTCGGGCAGAGCGAGGTGCGGATCCTCATCCTCGGCCTCGACTCGGCTGGCAAGACCACCATCCTCTACCGCCTCCACTGCGGCGAGGTCGTCACCACCATCCCCAGTGCGCCTCATCCCTCCCCCCTCCTCTTCCTCCTCTCCCTTCTTCTCCTTCTGTGCTGTGTTTTTCCCGAAATATCTCCTCCCTTGCTCCATCTGACGTCACCGGTGACGTCTCCCAGCCATCGGGTTCAACGTGGAGAACGTCACGTACAAGAACATCAAGTTCCAAGGCGCGTTGCCTGCGCCCCCCAGTGTCTGCTCTGCTGACTGTGCTGACTGTGCTGCTGCGCCTGTGCAGTGTGGGACCTCGGCGGCCAGGACAGCATAGTGCGTCCCCCCCGTGGCTCTGTGGCCCCTGCCCATTCCTCTCTCCCTCTCTCCCTCTTCTCTCTCTGGTTCTCTCTCTCTCTACCTGGCGCTCTCTCCCACTCCCTCGCTGTGTTTGCTGTGTTTGCTGTGGTTTCCCCCCTCTCTGACGGGCGGGGCGCACTGCCCGCACTGCCCGCCAGAGGCCGTACTGGAGGTGCTACTACGCCAACACCGACGCCGTCGTCTTTGTGGTCGACAGCGCTGACCGCGCGCGCGTGGGCATCGCGCGGGAAGAGCTCCACACGATCCTCGAGGCACAGCAGACCTCCCCCTCTGCTCCCCCCCCTGCCCCCTCGCTGACGACGCCTGGCGCAGGAGGAGGAGCTGCGGGACGCCGTGCTGCTGGTGTTTGCCAACAAGCAGGACCTGCCCGGGGCCCTCGCCGAGGCCGAGGTCAGCGACGCCCTGGGGCTGCCCGCCCTGCGCAACAGGCAGTGGGCCATCTTCCGCTCGTCGGCCACCAAGGGCGTCGGCATCATGGAGGGCCTCGAGTGGTCCGCCCCGCCCCCCATCCATCCATCCATCCATCCATCCATCCAGCCCCTCGCTCGTGCTCACTCGGCTGTGCGCTGCAGGCTCAGCAACGCAATCCAGTCGTCGCGCTCGTCGGGGCACTGACCCGCGCACGGCAGGCGCCACAGCGCAGCCGCGTGCAGCAGCAGCAGGAGAGCGGGAGGCGCTACATGTCATAGCTTAGCGGAGCTTTAACAACACAGAGCCGAGTGAAGAATGGACAATGAACCGCTGCGGCATCTCTATTCGATTGCACCCCAGCGCCCTGTGGCCCTCGGTCCCGTTGCCCTCGCGGAGGCCGCATACAGCAGGGCAGGCAGCGCGCAAGAGGGCCGGCAGCAAGGGCGGGGCGCTGCGGGCGACAGCAGGCGCACAGCGCACCCAAGGGGGGCGGGCCCCTCAGGGCTCGGTGAAGAAGGGGTGGCTGAGGGCCTGCGAGGGCGTGATGCGCTTGGCGGGGTCCATCTGCAGGCACTTGTCGAGCAGGTCGCGCATGTGCTGCAGCCTGCGGTTCTCGGGCGTGCCCTGCACGGCGTCGAGCCCCGAGCCCGCGAGCACTGCCGCGAGGTCCTTGGTGGCCGCCGTCATGGCCACCGTCCTCGCCGTCGCCTTGCCCTGCGCGTCGGTCTCGATCTTCCTGAAGTTGAAGGCCGCGTCAAAGTGCTTGCCCACCACCTGCGGCGGCGCCTTGCGCAGCATCCTCTTGGGTATCACCCCCTGCGCGGGCAGCCAAGCCCCCTTGTCAGCACTGCGGGCGCAGCAGCAGCAGTGGCAGAAGCAGCGCACCCTCAGCTCGAGCATGAGCGCCAGCATCTCGTTGTTTGTGTGGCCCGGGAAGAGGATCTTGCCCGTGTAGAGCTCCGCGATGGTGCAGGCCACGGCCCACACGTCCAGCGCCCCGTCGTACTGCAGCCCCAGGACTGCGCGGGCGCCAGTCAGCAAGGGGGGGCAGGAGCGCGCACGGGGGAAGGGGGCGTCGCCTTGGGGTCCACGCAACTGATCTCGGGGGCGCGGTAGAACCTGCTGCAGAGGTACGGCGTGGGCTCGTTCTGCTGCGCGTCAAACGCCGAGCCAAAGTCGCAGACCTTGATGCAGTTCTTGGCCTCGTTGACGACCATGTTGTCGGGCTGCGCGGGGAGGGCGGGGGGCGTTGGCCGGCAGCGTGTGAGCGAGCGGGTGTGCCGCGCGGGGGGCGTGGCGTGGCGTGCGCGCCTTGATGTCCGCGTGGAGCAGGTTGCACGACTGTATGAGCCGCAGCGCGTCGAACATCTGGTGCGCGTAGATGCGGACGGCCTTCATGTGCAGCCCCACGTGCTTGCCTGCGCGGCGCGGCCCCCGGTGAGTGCGCGTGGCGCGGCTGGCGCAGAGGGCAGGGGAGGGGGGTCAAGAGACGAGGGGACAAACATCTCTGGAGGTTCTGTGCCTGCAAACATCAATCGATTGCGGGCCCACCGCTCTTCTCTCTCTCTCTCTCTCTGGCCGCCATCACCACCAGACCGCCCGCCGCCTCACGCCCCCCGCAGCGCAGGGGGAGGAGGAGGAGGAGGCCCCGTACCGAACTTCTTGACGAGCTCCCTGAGGTTCATGCTGCGCAGACGTCAGTGCCGCTGTGTGTGTGTGCGCGCGCGTGGGCTCACCTCATGTGCTCGAAGACGATGCAGAGGTGGCCGCGGAAGCGGAACGAGTCGAGCAGGCGGATGCAGTGGTGGCGGCCCACGGGGTCCCGCTGGGCGACCTTCTGCAGGTTGGCGAGCTCCTTCATGCCCGCGCGGTAGAACGTCTCCTGCACGCGCATGATCTTCACCGCCACCACCTCGTTGGCGCTCCCGGGCTCCGCCTGCCTGTCCCGCGCCTGCAGCACGCTGCTGAACACGCCCGACCCCAGCGGCTTCACCACCTCGTAGCGCTCGGCCAGCACCTCCCCCGCCCGGAACTCTGCGCGGCGCCCCCCAAGTCAGTTGATCGCCGAGGGCAACAGCGGCGGCAGCGGCGCAACTGTAGTAGCCCTCGTCGTCGTGGCACGTGTCGATCTCGGCGACCTTGGCCAGCAGCTCGCCGTGCTGCTTCTGCGCGGCCCCCGCGGCCTCGTCGGCGATGGGCGAGTCGCTGAACATGTCGAACCCCGTCGTCGCCGCCGCCGCCGCCTTGGCCTTGTCCTTCTGCTCCCTCTGCTCCGCGCTCTGCGGCGCCGCAGCAGCGGCAGCAGCGGCAGCCACGGGGGCTGCAGGCGACGCGGGCGAGACGGGGGCAGCGGCAGCAGCAGCGGCAGGGGCAGGGGCGGCGGCAGGGGCGCTGGGGGGCTGCTGGGGGTCGTCGGGGAGCATCTGGAGCTGGCGGAGGGCGTAGGCCTCGAGCAGCTGGCGCCTGCGCTCCATGTCGGCCTGGCGCGCGAGGTCGTCCATGGCGGCGTCGCCGGGCGTCGTCTGCGGGGCCCCCGAGGCCGCGCCGGGCAGCGCAGACTTCTCGAGCGAGACGCCCGCGGCGTCGGCGCCGAACATGTCCGACGAGGGCGACGCCGGCGAGGCGCCGCAGCGCGAGACCGACGGGGGCACCGGCGAGCCCACCAGCGGCACGGGCGACATCTGCGCAGAGGCCGAGGGCGCGGGCGTCACCTCGCGCGGCGACGGCGCCGCCGAGGCAGCGGCAGAGGCAGCGGCAGGGGTAGCGGCGGGGGCGGGGGCTGCGGGAGGGGCGCAGTCGGGCGTCGGGGACATTTGCTGCGCGTGGCCGCGGGCAGTGCGAGTCAGTCGACACGGGCGGCAGACCAGAGAGGAGAGATGGGCAGACAGAGAGGGAGAGCAGAGAGGGCAGAGAGGGCCCCACCCCCCGCACGCCAGCAGCCAAGCAAACCCAGAAGGGCAGCAGCAGAGCCAGCAGGCCAGGGGCAGCTGGAAGCGAGCGGCGCTGACAGACGGCCGCCCAAGCCGCCAAGGCAGAGCAAGCGGGCACGGAGGCCCGGCAGCACAGCGAGGGCGGCGGGGCAGCGGGCAGAGACGGGGGACACACTGAAAGCTGGGGAGCGGAGAGAGGGGGAGGGCACCTTGATGCGCTCGACGAGCTGCTGGCGGCGAGCCCTCTGGAGCTCCCTGCGCCTCTGGAGCTCCTCCTCCGAGGGCTCCTCCAGGGGCACGACGGCCTCGTCCACCTCCTCCATCGCCTCGTGCTGCTGCTGCTGCTGGTCCCTGGCGCTGCGGTGGTCCTTGCTGTCGTCCCTGTCGTCCCTGCGGCTCCTGTGGCTCCTGTCGTCCCTGGGGCTGTCGCGTGCCCTCTGGCGCTCCCTGGCCTCTCTGTCCTCCCTGGCGTCCCTCGAGTCCCTGGCGTCCCTGGGGCCTCTGGTGTCCCTGGTGTCCCTCTCCCTGGCGTCCCTGGGCTCCCTGGGCTCCCTGGGCTCCCTGGTGTCCCTGGTGTCCCTGGTGTCCCTCGAGTCCCTGGTGTCTCTGGAGTCCCTGGCGTCCCTGGGCTGCTTCGAGTCTCTCGAGTCCCTTGTGTCCCTTGTGTCCCTGGGGTCGCGGGACGAGTGCCTGCGGCTGAGGGGGCTGGGGGAGGGGGTCCTGGGGCGCCCTCTCTTGGTGCTGGCGGTGCTGGCGGTGTGCTCGGCCGACCTGCGGGGGCGCTTGCTCCGGGGCTCCTCTGCCTCCCGGGGGCTCCTGCTCCTGCTGGGGCTCCTGCTCTTGCTCTTGCTCTTGCTCCTGCCCCTGCTGCTGCTGCTGTGGTGCCTGCGCCCCCTGCGGCGGTGCCCCTGCCCCTCTTCCTCCTGCTGCTGCTGCTCCTGGGGTCCCTGGGGTGCCCTCCTGCTGCCGCTGCTGGCTGTGGCTGTGGCTGTGGCTGTGGCTGCTGCGCAGGGGGTGTCGCTGATCTCGCCCTCCTCGAGCTCCTGCCCCGGTGCTGCTGCTGCTGCTGCTGCTGCTGCTGCTGCTGCTGTGGTGGCCATGGGGGTGCCGGCGATTGCGATTGTGGCAGTGCCCTCTCTGCTCTGCTCTGCTCTGCGCGCTCTCTCTCTCTGCGCGCGCGTGTGCCTGCCTCACAGACAGCTGGTGCTCTCTCTCTGCTCCGCGCTGCTCTGCGCTGCTGTGCTTGTGTGCGCCGCCCCCGACACACAATAAGATACTCGCTGGAAAATTCCACCGAATCCCCCTCCAAAATATCTCTGGCACACACACACACCCCTCCTCAATTGATCCCTTGTGCAGGCTGTATCCCATCGCGCGCGTCTACCAAATCCAAAAGACACCCGTTGCACTGCGCCGCCGCCGCAGCGGCGTGCTCTCTCAGCGGGGGGTGTGTGTGGCTGCGTGGGTCTGCGTTACAGGGGGCGCCCGTGGCGTCGTCGGCGTCGAGCTGAGGGGCCCTCAGAGCTGCGGTGGGGCTGTCGCCGCCTGCGAGTGGCCGCCCTCGACCGCCACGCCGCTCACGACCAGCGACGGGGGCGCCAGGGGCCACACGAGGCCCACGGGGAGGACCGAGAGGGGGGCGATGGGGGCCAGGAGGTCCGTCGACAGGGCCACCGGAGCGCTCTGCCCCGCCGTCGACCCGTTGCCCGACCCCGAGCTGCCCGCAGGCGACACGGGGCTCGCCGTGAAGTCCAGGCCCAGCGACCCCGCGCCCCCGGCGCCGGTGGCCACCGCGGACGAGTCGAAGGCCGTCGAGGCGGCGACGAAGTTGACCGACGTGGTGTCGATGGGGATGTTGGGCGTTGCGCTGCCGCTGCGGCGCCGGCCCCGCGTCACCACCACCACCACGACCACGGCGCCCACGACAACCACCAGCAGCGCCCCCCCGCCCACGGCCCCTCCGATGATCGCCGCTGTGTTGACGCTGTTGCTGCGCAGCACCATAAGAAAAAAACGAAGTCAGAAGAAAAAACAAAGTCCAACGCCCAGCAAACAAAATGCGACGAGTCAACGAGTGCAGAAACGGTGCGTACCCGTTGCTCTCGGCTGCCGCGCCGCACTGCTCGCTGCGCCAGTCCTTCTTGGGGCACGCGGAGGCCGGGGCGCTCGAGAGCGAGAGGCAGGTGCTCGTCGCCCCGCACCAGCCGCAGTGCTCGTTGGCCATACACGACCGGCACTTCGTGTAGACACCGCACATCACGTCGACCGCAGCGCGCGACGACGACGACGACGAAGACGAGCCGACGGTGGCCGTGGCGTTCTCGCTGGGCAGCACCGAGCGGAACACAACGACGGCGAACGAGTACCAGGGCATCACGACGCTGACCCTGCGGGCGCCCGCGACGGACCGCGTCGACGGCGCGACCTCCACGGGGCTGGCCGTCGACACCGGCGACGCGCCCGACAGCACGCTGATGGAGACGGACGACGGCATGACGCTCCTATCGGGCAGCACGAAGGACATCACGTGGGGCGTTGCATTCCAGTTGGCCGCGCGGAACACAACGTCGCCGCCCGCCGTTCGGCACGCGACGGCGCTGATCCTGCTCGTCGCCGACACTGACGTGGCGAGGGCGTAGGTGCAGCGGGAGTCGGCAACCATGCGGTGCACGTGGTACGAGGGCAGCAGGCTCGCCTGGGCGCTGTCCAGCGTCACGAGGCCGCCGCCCGCCTGCGCCGCGTTGCTGTTGAGCAGCGAGGGCATCAGCGAGTAGTGCGCCATCGCGTCGGCGTTACGCTCCACGCCGATGAGGAGGGCTGCCTCCGCCGACGCTGCGGCAGCGGACAGGGCTTCCGTGGGAAGGAAGGAGTTCACAGCCGAGACCGTGGGCAGCGACCTGTCGAGGATCTCGTAGCGCTGCACAGCAGCGACCATGGCAATCTGGGTCAGCTGCAGCCGGTCGCTCCACGTCGTGCAGTACCGGCGGTCTGAAGAGAAGTCAGTTCCGTGTCTCCAAACCTGCAGAGCATCGAGGGGAGAGAAGCCGCACTGCTGAGGCAGGGGTTCATGGCGGTGATGGCAGCAGAGGCGGTGATGTTGATGTCGGGGAAGGCGGTAGCGATGGCCTTGAGGGTGGGGTTGAAGAAACGGGCGTAGTCCGTCGTGGAGCTGTCGTAGCCGCTCCCGATCTGCACCTCCCGCACATCGAACGGCAGCGCGTGGCCGTTGCTCTTCCTCATCGCCCCGTGGGTCGTATTGGCCGCCCCGTTGGCGTACTCGATCATGTGAACTGCTCACAATCGAAGAAGATGTTATTGAGAGAGGCCCATCAAATGACCTTGAGGAAAGAGAGGAGCAGACGTGCCGGCCTCCTGGGCGATGGACGCGGGATCAAAGGACGAGGGATAGGAGCCAGTGTCGCCACCGACGCGGCCGGCGAAGAGGGAGAGGATGGGGTGGGCTGCGAGGGACTCGGCGAGGAGGAGGAACTCGTGGAGGCCGAGGCCGTCTGTGGACCACGAGCCCCAGGCGCTGCTGTAGTGCCCTGGCCTCGCGTCTGCCTCCCCCAGCGTCGTCCCGAAGCTCCACCGCGTGTCCGCTGACGTCCCCTCGAGCGTCCTGCCCCACGGGAACTGCACGAACGACGGCCTCAGCGCTGCCAGCGCAGTGTACACGTCCTTGCGGAACAGCCTGCCATCCAGAGGACGACGTGAGCATCAAACCGGGAATGGCGGGGAGAAAAACGGGAGCGGACCCGAGGACAGCGTCGGCAGGGATGAGAGAGAAGCTGTCGAGCCACACAGTGCACGCGCTCGCCACTCCCACCCCGAATACAAAGTTTGCGCTGGTCGACGTCTTCTGCCCCGTCAGCGTGAACTCCACCTTGGCCCAGTCAAAGCTTGCCGCCACGCTCTGAGACCACTTGG
Organism: Mastigamoeba balamuthi; assembly: GCA_902651635.1. NCBI lineage: Eukaryota > Evosea > Mastigamoebida > Mastigamoebidae > Mastigamoeba > Mastigamoeba balamuthi. The sequence goes on from CACRSC010000075.1 coordinate 813,815, forward strand.
ACGACGCGTCACCCGTGTTGTCGCGGAGCACTGCAGAGACGGACCAGGGGCATGCAGATCTGACACGGACGCTGCCCTTGTACGACGTGTCCAGGGCCACAGCGATGCCCCAGTACCCCGGGTTGGTCAGCAGCACCGTGGCAGCGGCCGTGGCAGCCACGCTCAGCGCCACGGGGTTTGTGTCGAACGGGTGTGTTGCCGTCGTCAGCCCCACCGTCGCTGCGCCCTCGGGCGTCGTTGTAACCGTCCAGGGCCGCATGTCCGTGGCATCTGGGGCGGACTTGATCTGCTTGTTGTCGCCGAGGTTGCCTCTGCCTTGGGCCTCGAAGTCTCTGTTGTGGATGAGCTGCGCGTAGAGGCCCCCGTCCAGCCCGAAGCTCGAGTCTGCGTTGCCAACGGGGGTCAGAAAACGTCATCGTTGCGGGATGAGGGGGGTGCGGCTCGCGTGCCATCGAGGGTGATGCCGTGGAGGAAGGGGCTGATCCTGTGCGTGTCTGCGACGCTGGTCGTGGCGTTGGCTGTCTGCGGCAGCCACACTCTCCTGAAGGTCCACGACGCGTTGTGGCCCACGGGGTTGCGCACTCCCCCGATTATGGAGGCCACACTGTCCTTGGCGCACGGGTCGGGCCGCACGGCGGTGGCATTGGAGGACACGGTGGACAGGAACAAGCCGGTTGGCGGGTGGAAGATGCCGAGCATGCCCATGAGCGCCTTGGCGGGGTCTTCCCTCAGGACGAACGTGCAGTTCTTCTCGATGCCCGCGGACCGCGACAGACGCGCCACGCTGCCGTCGAAGCACAGATAGAGGTCCATCTGCGTGGCGGCCCTGAGGGAGACGCTGCCCGCGGTGGCAGCGTCGAGTCCCCTCTCGGCGACCCACTGCCACTCGTAGGCCGTGTCCCAGCCCGTCGACGTCGCGTAGACGGCCTCGCTGCACCGGTGCATCTGCAGCATCCGCGGGTCCACATAGTTCCCCGACCGCACCGAGACGAGCGACGAGTCGCCGGGCGCCCACGTGGCCTTGTCCTTGTCCTCCGGGAACCCCACGAGCTGCACGTCAAACGCGCGGTACGTTCCGAAGTAGCCGCCGCACGTCCCCGTACGCGTCGACGCCAGCGTCAGGTACCTCCCCTCGTTGACGAACGACACCAGGCCCGCGTCCGAGAGCCCCGGCGTCTTCCGGAAAGTGCACTGCGCCGTTGTTCCCCAACAGGGGGCCCTGGGTTTTGAGTTTCGGCAAAAACGAACTGCAAGTCTCCGGGGACTTGTGAAAATGCTGCCCCTCCCAGAAAACGTGTGCGACACGAGGGGGGGTCCCCGCACCAGGTCGGGCGTGGTGGGCTTGCTGAGGGCGACGGAGAGGCCGCTGTCGTCCCTTGCGCAGAGGAAGAGGTCGGGGAGGTTGACGGCCCGCAGCGAGACGTGCTCCGACTCGGTAGACCCGTTGGCCGCGGCCTCCTCGCGCCACATGAAGTCCGCGTCGCCCCACACGGGTATCGTCGCGTACACTGCGCAGAGGGGGAGGGCAGGGCGCTGTCAGAAGTGCTGCCTGCGAAGACTAGTGGCGTTGGAAAAACTGGCGCACCGTCGACGCCAGCGCAGTGGCGGATGCTCAGCGTGGGGTCGTAGACGGAGTAGTACGACTGCAGCAGCGGGGCGGCGCCGCAGAGCGCTGCCAGGGCAGCTGCATGTGTGAGAGCCACGAGGGCTGAGAGCGGCATCTCGGTTCTTTTCTGTCGTCCGAGGTCTGAAATCAAACAACCGTGGCCCTCAAAACAGTGGAATGAGTTTATAAACTGCGGACAGTGGTGCAGATTGCCGGTGCACGATTCGTCCACGACCGTTGCGCACCTCCCCGCCACACCCGCTCCGATCAGGAAAAATCTGCCATCCCGCTGGGGGGGCTGTGACGGGTCCTGAGAACAGGGGCAGGGATCAGAGCGACCCCGCAAGAGGCTGGGAGGCACCTCCACCGCTTTTTCCCTGATCTCGTGGCATCGCTCCCGCCAGTTGGAAATTACGTGCTTCTGCGGGACATACCAACTCCCACCGTCAGCCCTCTGCTGCCGCGGCTGAGGAGGCCCGGAAGGCGGTCGCGGCACAGGCACGAGCAGTTGTGCCTTTCCTGCCGGAAATCGCAGCGGTGTTCTACACTGAGTTCGCAAAGATGCGATTGTAACGCGGAGGCAGTATTTCCCAGGCAGACCGCACCCACAGGGCCCTCTGGCTCAGAAGCCCCGCTGGCGCACGACGAAACACCAAACGAGTGCACTGCCTCCGCCGTTCCTCACTCGCCCACCCGCCCTCGCGTTTGCTGTGCGATGGGGCTGGCCTGTCGACCAGCTGCGGGGCTGAGCACCAAGGAAGTGCATCACTTCCCGTTCTGGGGCACAAGGACCAACAAAACCGATTGCCCTCCTACGCGTTTCGCGAACAGGCTGTCTCCTTCGGAAGCACGTTCGCTGAGCATCACAACCGCGCCAGACTGGGCCGCTCTGCACCAAGTTGCGTAATCAGATGGCCAGTTGCCGGCGACCCCCCGCGGGCCACCGCTGCCCCTTCGCCCGAGGACAGCACCAGCTGTCGAGCGGACTGGCGCCGCTAGATCCCAATTGCGCCGCCTCACGCAGTGGGCACGTTTCTGGGGTGCAGTGTCCTTGTTTGCTTGTTGGTTGCTCCGCGTCCTCACATCCAGCTGCCCTCGAGCCCTGCCGCTGCTCACAGGGCAGCGTTGAGGATCGCCAGGACGTCCTTGCGGGTGATGTTGCGCTCCGCGCCGATGCCCTGGTGCTCGCTGAACTTGCTCGCGATGGCCTCGAAGTGCCTGCCGTCCAGCCCGTACTCGTGGAGCCTCGTGTGCGCCCCCACCTCGTTGAACAGGCGCTCCGTGTGCACGATCGCCTCCTCCGCCATGTCCGCCGCGTTGCGCACCCCGAAGACCCTCTCGGCCATCCTGGCCAGCTTCTCCCTGCGGTGCTCCTTCTCGAACCGCAGCAGCGCGGGCAGCACGATGGCCAGCGTCATCCCGTGGTCCATTCCGTACTGCGCGGTGATCTCGTGCCCGATCAGGTGCGTCGCCCAGCACTGCGTCACGCCGTTGCTGACGATGCCGCTGAGGGCGTTGGTCGTCGCCCACCAGTAGTCCGCGCGCTGGCCGTAGGGCGCCTGGCGGCCCGCGAGGGCTGCGAGGGCCACGTCCCGCCCCGTGGTGCTCAGCACGCGCAGCAGGCCCTCGCAGAACTCGTCGCCGACGCCGTTCTGGTTGCTGTTGCCGCCATACTGCTCCATGACGTGGACGAACGCGTCGACAACGCCGTTGGTGACTGCAGAATCCGCGGAGTGTTACAGATGGTTGAAAAAACCAAGTGAATTTCACCCTGCCGAGCGGGAAGGGAGTTGATCATGTCGGGGTCGATGATGCTGAACGCGGGGTGGAGGCTCTGGTGGTTGAAGAGGAACTTCTGGCCGAGGGAGCGACGGCTGATGACGCTGTTGCCGTTGGTCTCGGTGCCCGTGGCCGGCAGCGTCATCACCGCCCCGATGGGGACAACGGCGCGGGGCTCGAAGGCCGCGTTTCCCTTGGTGCCGTACTCGATAACGAAGTCCCACGGGTCCGCCGTCTTGGTCCAGTTGAGCACAGCCGCGACGAACTTCATCCCTGTTCAATGCAATGTGCGGAGATGTCAGAAAGTGGCGGTCCCAGAGATGACCCCAAAGGAGTACCGTCAACAACAGAGCCTCCACCAACGGCGAGGATGAAGTCGATCTTGTTTTCCTTGCACAGCGCCACGGCCCGCATCAGCGTCTGTCAAAACTTCCTGTCAGCCGAGAAACTGTGGCATTTGACTTCCACACTTCCACAATGTGGCAGGAAAAGAAAAATGGCAAAATTCCCACAGTGCGATGCGATGCAGCTGGAGCTGCACAGAACACGAGGAAGCAAAAACCATTGGAAGCGAACCTCGTATTCGGGGTTGGGCTCGATACCAGAGAACTCCGCGGTGGGCTTGACAGCAGCAACAACCTGGTCGTAGACACCGTTGCGCTTGATCGAGCCCTGGCCGTAGGCGAGCAGCACGCGAGAGCCCTTGGGGACAAGCTCCTGCAGCTTCTCAATCGAACCCTTGCCAAACACCAGCTTCGTGCTGTTGGCGTACTCGAAGTTCTGCATTCTCTTGGGTCTTAGCTCAGTAGCCCTTTGTATTGCAATGAAAAGACTTGGCTGCAGTAAAACCGGGTTTTTGATGTCACGAATGCGAGGGATTTGTGACGTGGCTTTATCAAAATTATCCAATTATCTATGCACTCGGCTTTTTGCCACAAATGACAAGAAATGCGGGACACCACAAATTTGGCAGTTCTCTTGCACGGGAGCATCGGGTAGAGTTCGGCTCGTCGCCACAGGGTTGACCGGATTGGAGTGAAGACTACCCAGCTACTGCCGAGTGATGCCTTGCCTCTTGAATGATGACCCGACCAATTATCTCGTACACTGTAAACGGCTTTTCACCACAACCGGTTAACAAAATTATCATTCGAAAGAAGTGGTCTTTTCGGCCCGGTTTTATCAGGCAACCTGCCAATTAAATAAGGCAGATGAAGAGGGGGACATCTGAACCCTCCAACTACCGAATCTTATGAGCAGGTTGCCTCACAAAGAAAGGCCGAAAAAGCCCATCTTTCGAATTTTAAAGTTGCAGGGCAAGCGCGTGCTCCATAGAGAGATTTTTGTACTAAGCAGTGTTTGTATTCGTGCTATCAGTGACACGGGCCTGACATTCAGAAAGGGGGAACTGTCCTGGTTCACGCGACTCACTAGGGTGCCTGCTGGCCGCCCTGTCTCGGCGACTTGGGCGCGCTCTCGACCGAGCTGCTGCCGCCAGACACCGCCGCGATGCCCGACGACGCAGAGCCAGGGCCCGGCTCCATCGTCGGCGGGGGCACGTACGCCACGGGGAACACAGCGGACAGCGTCATCGGGGGCAGCGACGCGGCCATCAAGTCCGCCGAGAAGTTGAGCGACCCGTTGGCCGAGGGCAGGGGGTCGAGGTCGACCCGCGGGGGCGTCGCAGAGAACCCCGACGAGTTGCCCGCGGCGGGGGTGAGCGAGAGCGAGAGGCCCGGGAACGCCGTCGTGGCCGAGGGGTCGAAGGCCGTCGACGCCGTGGACGCGGCCACGAAGTTGACCGACACGTTGTCGATGGGGATGTTGGGCACAGCCTTCTGCTGGTCGCGGCCCCTGCGCGTGACGACAATGACCACAACGACCACAGCGATGACAATGATGGCGAAGCCGCCGCCGCCCACAGCACCGCCGACGATCGCCGCTGTGTTGGAACTGGAACGCACGTGAGCCTCAGCGACCAGGGAAGATGCGAGAGGGGGAGGACGCACTCCTTGCCGCCAGAGGTCACCGAGCACGAGTCGAATTGCCAGCTGGCCTTGGGGCACAGCGAGGACTCTGACGTGGCGATGCATCGGTTGAGGGTGCTGCACCAGCCGCACAGCACCGCCGTGCTCCTAATGCACGATCGGCATTCATAGATGGAGCCGCAGGGGTCCGCAGAGGACGAGCTGGGCACTGTGGCGTTGTCCATGGGCAGCACGTCCTTGAAGACCACCACAGCGAACGAGTACCACGGCATCACCACAGTCACCTTCTGCGACCCTGCCACAGTGCGCGTCACAGTGCCCACGTCCGAAGTAGAGCTCGATGTCGGGGCAGGGCCAGAGAGAATGGTGATGCTGATGCTGGAGGCCTTGGAGCTCACAGACAGCGTCGCAACGAACGGATTCGAGAGCCACTGGGCGACCTTGAAGACAACGTGGCCCTCGGCGGTGCGGCATGCAATGGCGTTGCGGCCAGATGGCACTGAGGTCTCGAGAGTGTGCGTGCACGGGAACTCAGCGACCAAGCGGTGGACGTGGTGCGAGGGCAGCAGGTACGTCTGGGCGCTGTCAAAGGCCACGAGCCCCACGTTCATCTGGGCGGCGTTGTTGTTGCGGAGAGCTGGCGACAGCGAGTAGTGTGCCACTGTGTCTGCGTTGCGCTCCATCCCCATGACCCAAATTCCCTCGGCTGTGGCCGCGTCCACCGACGCCGTGTCCGTCGGAAGATGCGAGTTCACGACAGACAGCAGCGGCAGCGACCTGTCGGTGATGTCGTACTTGTGCGCGTCGGCCACCATCGATGACTGGAACTGCTGGAAGCGAGCACTCCACGTCGTGCAGAACGTCCGGTCTGCATGATAACCGAGTTGGAAAGGACAAAGCAAGAGGAGGGGCTCACTGGAGAGGCAGGGGTTCATGGCCGTGAAGGCGGACGAGGCGGTGATGTTGATGTCGGGGAAGGCGGCAGCGATGGCCTTGAGGGTGGGGTTGAAGAAGCGGGCGTAGTCAGCCATGGAGCTGTCGTAGCCGCTCCCGATCTGCACCTCCCGCACATTGAACGGCAGCGCGTGGCCGTTGCTCTTCCTCATCGCCCCATACGTCGTAGATGCCGCCCCGTTGGCGTACTCGATCATGTGAACTGCACGCAATCGAAGAAGGGGTTATTGAGGGTGCAACGGTCACTCAAGAACTGTTATCAGACAACCAAATGACCTTGAGGAAAGAGAGGAGAGCAGACGTACCGGCCTCCAGGGCGATGGACGCGGGGTCAAAGGACGAGGGATAGGAGCCAGTGTCGCCACCGACGCGGCCGGCGAAGAGGGAGAGGATGGGGTGGGCTGCGAGGGACTCGGCGAGGAGGAGGAACTCGTGGAGGCCGAGGCCGTCTGTGGACCACGAGCCCCAGGCGCTGCTGTAGTGCCCTGGCCTCGCGTCTGCCTCCCCCACCGTCCCCCCGAAGCTCCACCGCGTGTCCGCCGACGTCCCCTCGAGCGTTCTGCCCCACGGGAACTGTACGAACGACGGCCTCAGCGCTGCCAGCGCAGTGTACACGTCCTTGCGGAACAGGCTGTCAAACACACGACGTCAGCAAACTTGTGGCCAAATTGGAGAGGACAATGAACGGACCCGAGGACAGCGTCGGCAGGGATGAGAGAGAAGCTGTCGAGCCACACAGTGCACGCGCTCGTCACTGCCATCCCGAACACAAAGTTGGCGCTGGTCGACGTCTTCTGCCCCGTCAGCGTGAACTCCACCTTGGCCCACGCGTCGCTCGCAGCGATGCTCTGCGTCCACGTGGTCGACACGTCACCAGAGGTGTCGCGGAGCACAGCGGACGCTGACCAAGCACACGAGGACCTGGCGCGGACGCTGCCCTTGTACGATGTGCCCTTGGCCACAGCGATGCCCCAGTACCCCGGGTTGGTCAGCTGCACCGTGGCGGCGGCCGTGGCAGCCACGCTCAGCGCCACGGGGTTTGTGTCGAACGGGTGCGTCGCTGTCGTCAGCCCCACCGTCGCTGTCCCCTGTGTAACCACAGCCGTCCAGGGCCGCATGTCTGTGTCCAGTGGAGTGGTCCTGATCTGCTGGCCGTCGCCGAGGTTGCCTCTGCCGAGGGTTTCGAAGTCTCTGTTGCGGAGGAGCTGCGCATAGAGGCCCCCGTCCAGTCCGAAGTTGGCATCTGGTTGTTTGTATGCGATGAGTTAGGACCGGGGAGGTACTCAGCTTTTGGGAATGTGTACCGTCGAGTGTGATGCCGTGGAGGTCGGGGCTGATCTTCTGCATGGTCTTCGGCGTTGCAGAAATGTTAGCGTACACGGGCAGCTCAATTGTTCTGTAGAAGGACCACGCGGTCTCGCTCGAGGTGTCGTTGGTGGCCACGATGTCCAGTCCCAGAACGGTGGGGTTGCAGGTGTCCAGCTTGTCCGTGCGGTTGGGGACCATCAGGTACGTGTCGGTCTGCTCGTTGTAGAGCGCGAACCCGGCGAGGTTCCTGTACTTGGCATCGAACTTGAGGTCCTGCTTGAACACAAACGAACACTTGGCATCCAATCCGGTTGGCTTGGCAAGCTTCGCCACGTAGCCGTCGAGGCAGATGTAGAGGTCCTGGTTGGCAACAGAGCGGATGCTGATCGACAGCGGGTCCTGGTCGAGGCCCTGGTAGAGGCACCGGGAACCGCAGCGTGAGCTCTGGCGTGGGCTGCAACGAGGACAGAGGGCGGCGTACCTTCTCGATGGTCCAGAGCCAGTCGTACGCCAAGGAGGAGGCATAGACGGCGTGCACGTTGCCGCTGCAGTAGTGCAGCATCAGCGACCGCTTGTCAGAGTAGAGCCCGGGCTTGATGACCACCAGCGTGCTGTCGACGAGGGCCCACGTGGCCGACTCCTTGGTGGCCGGGAACCCCACGAGCTGCACGTCAAACGCCCGCGCGGTCCCGAAGAACGTCCCGCACTTCCCCGTCAGCGTCGACACCAGCGCCAGGTATCTCTCCTCGTTGACGAACGACGCGAGGCCCACGTCGGAGAGGCCCGCCACCTTGCGGAACGTGCACTGCCGAGTTTTTCCAATACGCGCGGGGCCAAGTCAGAAAAAAAAGGGAGCAGGCGAGGGGAGCCGCTGCCAAGCGCACCAGAGAGAGGTCTGTGGTGCTGTTGGCGAGGTGCAGGAGCGCGCTGCTGCGGTCGACAGCGCAGAGCCAGTAGTCGGGGAAGTTGAAGGAGCGCAGGGACACGTGGTCCTTGTCGCTCGACCCGTTGGCCGCCGCCTCCTCGTGCCACAGGAAGTCCGCGTCGCCCCACGCGGGCGCCGTCGCGTACACTGCGCAGGGCCGCCGTCAATCAGTACTGCCGATGCCCACAGTCGTGCAGTGTTCGTTTTCTGAACAACGGCACTTTTCCCTCGTGTTCTGCATCATAAGGGCTACGAACGGCTTCCGACTGGGCCCGCGCAGTGCCTGAGGCTCACTGCCGGGTCCGACACGGGGAAGAGCGACTGCAGCACTGGCGTGGATGTGCGCGCGCAGCACAGCGCGATCAGCGAGGGCAGCAGCGCGAGCAGGAAGCGTTGCGACATGATTGCAAACCGCAGTGCCGTTGCGCTGCACAAGTGCGAGGCAAAAATAATGTAAAAGTGGGGGCCTCGCGGCTGGCCGAAATCTGCTAGGTGCACTCATGCTCCCATGTGCGTCTCACTGCGGGTACTTGCTTCCTGAAACATCCATGAAAATCCGTGAGAAAGCTCTCGGGGGTGTGCAGTATCTCTCCTGTAGACTTGCGCTTTTGATTCAATCTGAAAAAATCACTGTGTGGATTTGGCCTATTTGGTGTACATTTCTCAATTTCGCCAAGGTTCAGTCCACACTTCCGGCCTGTGCTCACCAGCACTCCCGCTTCTATCCCAATATCCTGCCAGAGAAATCGCCGGGTGAGAGGATCGCGCCGAGTGTTTCCGGAACCAAAGAGCACACAATTGGTTGTGCGACAGTAGAAGTGCCGCTTTTTCCTGCAACAGGACACCGTTTTGCACACTCCCTGAACCTGTTTTGCGCCCAACAAGGACTAGATTTTGACCGCAGCTGCTGAGTCACCCAGTCACAGCACAAGTGTGCAGCTTGATTGCCGAGGCTTCCGAAAGCGCACCTCCGGACCCACCAAGCTGATTTATCAGAGGCCAAGGGGAACTGGATCAAGCACACCCACAGTCCAAATGCCCTTCTTCTTTCAGTACTCGACTTATCCCCAGTTACCGGTACCGGCTACCGAGCGGGTCGCAGAGTGTACCTCTATTAGGGGACCGGCTGCCTTCCCTGCCCGGGCGACCTGCCAGCGCTGTCTACTGAGCCGCTTCCGCCAGACACCACGGGAGCGTTGCCAGACGACGCAGAGCCAGGGCCCGGCTCCAGCGACGGCGGGGGCACGTAGGACAACGGAAACCCCGGGGAGAACGCCAGCGAGGGGATCGAGGCGGCCATCAGGTCCGTCGAGAAGTGCACCACCCCGTTGACAGAGGTCAGCACGTCGAGGTCGGGCCTGGGCGGTGTCGCAGAGCTCCCGGACGAGTTGCCAGCGGCGGGGTTGAGGGACAGCGACAGCCCGGGGAACGCTTGGGCGACACCGCTGGTCCCCAGGCCCGAGAGGTCCAGTGTTGTCGACGCCGTGGACGCGGCCACGAAGTTGACCGACAGGTTGTCGATGGGGATGTTGGGCACCGAGGCCTTCTGCTTTCCGTGGCCTCTGCGAGTGATCACAACAACTACGATAACGAAAGCGATGACGACAATGGCGAAGCCGCCGCCACCCACAGCCCCACCGACGATCGCCGCTGTGTTGGAGCTGTGTAGTGGCAACACGTCAGAGCAACCCAGCAAAGGCAAAAATGGATGGAGCCGAGGGCGGGAACGTACTCCTTGTTGTTGTTGGAAGCCACTGCACACGTGTCGAAACGCCAGTCGCTGGGGCACTGCGACGACACAGCGGCGTCAATGCATCTCTGGAGGCTCTCGCACCAGCCGCACTGTGCGCCAGCACCTGGAAGGCACGTCTTGCACACAGTGAAGGCAGCGCAGGGGTCCGCAGAGGACGAGCTGGGCACTGTGACGTTGTCCATGGGCAGAACGTTCCTGAAGACCACCACGGCAAACGAGAACCACGGAACAACGACAGTCACCTTCTGCGACCCAGCCACAGTCCGCGTCGAAGTGCCCACGTCCGTCGGGTCGTATGATGTGGGACCAGGACCAGAGACCACGGAGATGATGACGCTGGACGACTGGGAACTCACAGACAGCGCAGTTATGAGCGGATTGGAGCCCCAGTTGGCGATCCTGAACACGACGTCGCCCTCTGCGGTGCGGCACGCGATGGCGTTGCGGCCAGAGGGCATTGTGGACTCGAGGGTGTGCGTGCACGGGAACTCGCCGACCATGCGGTGTACGTGGTACGAGGGCAGCAGGTACGTCTGGGCGCTGTCAAAGGCCACGAGGGCCACGTTCATCTGAGCGGCGTTGTTGTTGCGCAGCGCTGGCGACAGCGAGTAGTGGGCCACTGTGTCTGCGTTGCGCTCCATCCCGATGAGGAACGCCCCCTCGGCTGTGGCCGCGTCCACCGAGGGGGGGTCGGCTGGCTGGTGCGAGTTCACGACAGACAGCAGCGGCAGCGACCTGTCGGTGCTGTCGTACTTGTGTGCGTCCGAGATAATAACTGTTTGGAACTGCTGGAAGCGAGCAGTCCACGTCGTGCAGAACGTCCGGTCTGCATGATAACCGAGTTGGAAAGGACAAAGCAAGAGGAGGGGCTCACTGGAGAGGCAGGGGTTCATGGCCGTGAAGGCGGACGAGGCGGTAATGTTGATGTCGGGGAAGGCGGCAGCGATGGCCTTGAGGGTGGGGTTGAAGAAGCGGGCGTAGTCTGCCATGGAGCTGTCGTAGCCGCTCCCGATCTGCACCTCCCGCACATCGAACGGCAGCGCGTGGCCGTTGCTCTTCCTCATCGCCCCATACGTCGTCGTCGCTGCCCCGTTGGCATACTCGATCATGTGAACTGTTTACAATTGAGTGCGTTATTGACTGGCACAAGGCAAACCCAAGTGCAAGTGAAAATTGAAGGAGAGAATGAGGAGCAGACGTGCCGGCCTCCTGGGCGATGGACGCGGGGTCAAAGGACGAGGGATAGGAGCCAGTGTCGCCACCGACGCGGCCGGCGAAGAGGGAGAGGATGGGCTGGGCTGCGAGGGACTCGGCGAGGAGGAGGAACTCGTGGAGGCCGAGGCCGTCTGTGGACCACGAGCCCCAGGCGCTGCTGTAGTGCCCTGGCCTCGCGTCTGCCTCCCCCACCGTCCCCCCGAAGCTCCACCGCGTGTCCGCCGACGTCCCCTCGAGCGATCTGCCCCATGGGAACTGAACGAACGACGGCCTCAGCGCTGCCAGCGCAGTGTACACGTCCTTGCGGAACAGTCTGCGAAGCACACGACGACGTGAGCAAAGAGAAGGGAATGGGGAGAGAACAACGGGGAGCGGACCCGAGGACAGCGTCTGCAGGGATGAGAGAGAAGCTGTCGAGCCACACAGTGCACGCGCTCGTCACTGCCACTCCGAACACAAAGTTGGCGCTGGTCGACGTCTTCTGCCCCGTCAGCGTGAACTCCACCTTGGCCCAATCTCCCGCCGCGATGCTCTTCGTCCACGTGGTCGACACGTCACCAGTGGTATCGCGGAGCACAGCGGACGCTGACCAAGCACACGAGGACTTGGCGCGGACGCTGCCCTTGTACGATGTGCCCTTGGCCACAGCGATGCCCCAGTACCCCGGGTTCTTGAGCTCCACCGTGGCAGCGGCCGTGGCAGCCACGCTCAGCGCCACGGGGTTTGTGTCGAACGGGTGTGTCGCCGTCGTCAGCCCCACCGTCGCTGTCCCCTGCGTCGTTGTGGACGTCCAGGGCCGCATGTCCGTGGCGACCGAGATGGACCTGATCTGCTGGCCGTCGCCGAGGTTGCCTCTGCCGAGGGTCTCGAAGTCTCTGTTGCGGATGAGCTGCGCGTAGAGGCCCCCGTCCAGCCCGAAGTTTGCTTCTGTGGTGGGTGTCACTGATGACTTCATTCTGAGCAATTCCGTCTGTGCTCACCGTCGAGGGTGATTCCGTGGAGGAACGGGCTGATCTTTCGCACGCTGTTTGCTGTTGCAGACAGGCTCACATTCACAGGCAGCTCGAACCTTCGGAAGAACGCCCACGCGGTCTCGGCGTTTGTGCTCTCGTGCTCGTTTATTCCTGCGAGCTCCAGTCCCAGAACTGTCGGGGTACAGGTGTCCGACTTGTCCGTGCGGTTGGGAACCATCAAGTAGGCGCCGAGCAGCTCGTTGTAGAGCGCGAAACCCCCGAGGTTTCTGAGCTTCGGGTTGAACGCGAGGTCCTGCCTGTTCACAAACGAGCACTTCTGCTCGATGCCTGCAGGTCTCGAAAGCCTGGCCACGGACCCGTCCAGGCATACGAAGAGGTCCTGGTTTGCTGAAGACCGTATGCTGATCGCTCGCGTGTTATTGTCGACGCCCTGAAAGATAACCCCGTGTGAGTAACGACAGGAGGCCGTTGGGCCTACAGACCTTCTCAATGGTCCAGATGTAATCGTAGGTCGAGCTTATGGCTGCGACGGCGTGCACGTTGCCGCTGCAGTGGTGCAGTGTCAACGAGCGCTTGTCAGAGTAGAGCCCGGGCTTGATAACCACCAGCGTGCTGTCAACAGGGGCCCAAGTGGCGCTCTCCTTTGTGGCAGGGAATCCCACCAGCTGCACGTCAAACGCGCGCGCGCTGGAGAAGAACGTCTTGCATGTCCCCGTCAGCGTCGACACAACCGCCAGGTACCTGCCCTCGTTGACGAACGACGCGAGGCCCACGTCCGAGAGGCCCGCCACCTTGCGGAACGTGCACTGCAAGGTTTTCCAATCCAGTGAAAAAAACGAAGTCAAAATCGCCAGTTTGGGGTATGGATGCGCCGCCCACGCGGAATCAAAGCCGACGCACAAGGGAGAGGTCCGTGGTGCTGTTGCCGATGCGGAGAACCGCGCCGCTGCGGTCGGAAGCGCAGAGGAAGTAGTCGGGGAAGTTGAAGGAGCGCAGGGACACGTGGTCCTTGTCGCTCGACCCGTTTGCTGCTTCCTCCTCCCTCCACATGAAGTCCGCGTCTCCCCACGCTGGCGCTGTCGCGTACACTGCAGGGGCTGTCAGACCTGCTTGCGACCCAAGGGGGACTTGAACAGCGTTCTCCCCTTCCCTGTGGTCAAAATGCACCAACTCAACAACGAACCGCTTCCGACAGGGCCGGAGCAGTGCCTCAGGCTCAGCCCCGACTCGGCAGCGGAGAAGAACGACTGCAGGACCGGCGTGGATGGGCGGGAACAGCAGATCGACAGCAGGGGCAGCAGTACAACCGCGATGCGCTGCACCATGATTGCAGGGTGCTGTGCTGGCAACTGTTGTCAAATGAGACAAGAGTGCACTGTGCTGGCCCAGAGATTCCACCAGAGATGTGCACTTTTCCTCTCGGCTTCACGGAATACACGATCAGTACACAAGTCCACTGCGGATGTGCCGAAATCAGGAATGGTGAATCATCCTGATCTGTACTGTTTTTTCCTTTCTTGGCGCAGTTTTTGGTCAGCATTTCAGGTTCGTTTCGAGACATTGCGACCACAGTCACTTATCCCTCGCCACTACCAGTCTCAGCCGCGCTTTCGGGATGTGCGTGAGGGTCGTCAAGGGTATGAAAGGTTCGCACCAATCAAGAGGTCCCGGGCGATTGGAGACGTCTACTGTGCAACTTCTGGTTCCGATGGCTGTTGTGGTGCAGCTCAGGCATTCTCAAGAGTATCTTCAGCAAGCCCGGAATAAATCCCGCCCTCGACGGTACAGTTACGTCGGTGGAGCTAGTCATCGAGCGGACCAAACAAACTCCCCTGTTGCAACATCGACTGATAGCTAATGCAGAGAGCCGCCATCTGATACGAAGAGCAGAGAGGCCAGCGTTTTTGGTAGGGGACAAGTGCCTTGCTATCGCCCTTTTCAAGGATGTGGGGCTCTGCTCTGCCTAAGGGGCCGGCTGGCTGCCCTGCCTGGGCGACCTGCCAGCGCTCTCGAGCGAGCTGCTCCCGCCAGACACCGCGAAGCTTCCAGGCGATGCAGAGCGACGGCCCTCCTCCACCGATGGCGGGGGCACGATCGTCAGAGGGAACCCCGCGGACAGCGTCATCCGGGGCAGCGACGCCGCGGCCAGATCGGCCGAGAGGTGCAGCGACCCCATGAGCGACAGCAGGCCGGGGTCGGCCTTGGGCGGCAGGGAGGGCGAGAACCCAGGGAGCGTTGGGGGCACGCCGATGGTCCCCAGGCCCGAGAGGTCCAGCGTCGTCGATGCCGTGGAGGCGGCAACGAAGTTGACCGACGCGTTGTCGATGGGGATGTTGGGCACCGCGGTGTTCTTCTGCTTGCGGCCACTGCGCGCGACGACCACGACGACGATGGCGATGACGATGATGACGAACCCGCCGCCGCCCACAGCCCCTCCGATGATCGCCGCTGTGTTGGAGCTGCAATTGGACTCGTCAGCATCACCTCAGAACGCGGAGACAGGCGGGCGGGTCCAAGGGCGGGTACGCACTCCTTGTTGGCTGCGACCACTGCGCACGTGTCAAAGCGCCAGTCGCTGGGACACTGCGCGACCGCCGTGGCATAGATGCACCTCTGGAGGCTCTCGCACCAGCCGCACTGCGCACCAGCTCCCGGAAGACACGTCTTGCAGACAGTGAAGGCAGCGCAGGGGCCCGGAGAAGACGAGCTCGAAGGGGAAAGCAAACTGGGCGAGGCGATCGAGCTGGAGGCCGTGGCGTTGCCCAGGGCAGGAAGGACGTCCCTGAAGACCACCACAGCGAACGCATACCACGGAACAACGACAGTCACCTTCTGCGACCCCGCCACAGTCCGCGTCACAGTGCCCACGTCCGACGGGTCGTACGACGTGGGGCTGGGGCCAGAGACCACGGAGATGATGATGCTGGTCGCCCTGGAGCTGACGGAGAGCGCCGTGATGAGGGGATTGGAGTTGTTGTTGGCGACCTTGAACACGACATGGCCCTCTGCGGTGCGGCACGCAATGCCGTTGCGGCCAGAGGGCACTGAGGTCTCGAGCGTGTGCGTGCACGGGAACTCCGCGACCAAGCGGTGGACGTTGTACGAGGGCAGCAGGTACGTCTGGGCGCTGTCAAAGGCCACGAGGGCCACGTTCAACTGAGCGGCGTTGTTGTTGCGGAGCGCTGGCGCCAGCGAGTAGAGGGTGGTATGAATTTCCTAATTGTTCAGTTCGAGATTCGGGCGCCAGTCACTGCGCATAGGCCCTCTCCCCCTCGGTCTGATCATCTAGTCTCGAAATCGCGGTTGGAAAGGCGTTTATGGCTCGGCGTTTGTGGAAAAATGCGGACAGCTACCCGATACACAATTTGTAAAATGTCATTTCGGCATGCCCGTTTTGAGGCAAATACGTCATTTTCTTCGCCATCCTTGGGCAAAACACCCTTAAATGGCAAAGAAAACAGGACCCCCCAGAATCCTCTAAATGATTTCAAATGGTGCACAGGGTAGAGGGCCGATTTCACGGTTTATGAGTGGCCATCTGCCTCGAGCAAGAGACACCATTCACAGTCCGTGTTATTCCCTTTTGGGGCATACTTTGTCAACTCATTAATATGGCCAGATGAATCGAAACTAAGCACACGGGGTTTCTGGATTCCTTCGGGAAACGTCGATATTTCATTTTTCTGGATTCCTTCGGCAGCAGTAGCCCGAAAATCTATTGTGGTGCAGGGGCAGTGGACAAGAAAAGGAGGCACGACTCTTGGACAGCTGAGAAATATCGATTCATCAACCTTACGATTCTACAAAGCCTTCTACGGAGCCTGGCTGCCCTGCCTCGGTGACCTGCCAGCACTTTCAATAGAGCCGCTCCAGCCCGACACTGCAGTGTTGCCAGATGACGCAGAGCCAGGCCCCGGCTAGATGCCTGTGCCATCATTTTGTTTCATTTGTGACAAGAGAAGAACCAAGAAACAACACATCTAAAACACATGCACAAGTCACATTGGCTTCAAAGACTTAGCTGGAAGCCTCATGATGGGTCGCGAGTCAGAGACATTCATGTGTGAGGTGTCCATAGTTGCACTTCACTTGGCTTGTTGGCCTGCACGTTAATTCCCCGAATGTCGTTTGTAATAGCATCTCTTATTGAGCGGTTACGAAGAGGCCTTTCCGTGCCCAGTTGCAGACCTGTTATGCTCACCCGCAGGAATTCACAGAAATGCCGATTTAAACTAAACACGGGCTTAGTACTTCCTCCTATCTGTATTGTACTTGGTTCCAGACACAAGAGGCACATAGTGGTTCTCAGGTGAGTGAACCGTCTAGGGCGCCTGCTGGCTGCCTTGTCTCGGCGACTTGGTAGCACTCTCGAGCGAGCTGCTCCCGCCAGACACTGCAGCGTTGCCAGACGACGCAGAGCCAGGGCCCGGCTCCAGCGACGGCGGGGGCACATAAGTCAGAGGGAACCCAGCGGACAGCGTCATCTGGGGCATAGACGCGGCCATCAGGTCCGTCGAGAAGTGCAGCGACCCGTTGATAGACGTCAGCATGTCGAGGTCGGGCTTGGGCGGTGTCGCAGAGCTCCCGGACGAGTTGCCAGCGGCGGGGTTGAGGGACAGCGTCAGGCCAGGGAGCACTGCTGTGGAGACCGCGCTGGTCCCCAGTCCCGAGAGGTCCAGTGTTGTCGACGCTGTGGACGCGGCCACGAAGTTGACCGACGCGTTGTCGATGGGGATGTTGGGCACCGCGGACTTCTGATCTCCGCGGCCCCTGCGAGTGATCACAACAACAACTACAGCGACTGCGATGACGACAATGGCGAAGCCGCCGCCACCCACAGCCCCGCCGACGATCGCCGCTGTGTTGGAGCTGCGTGTCACCACGTCAGAGCTGCGCAGTAAAGACAACAATGGATGGAATCGAGGGCGGCGACGTACTCCTTATTGTTGTTGGCAGCCACTGCACACGTGTCGAAACGCCAGTCGCTGGGGCACTGCGATGACGCCGTGGCGGCGATGCACCTCTGGAGTTTCTCGCACCAGCCGCACTGTGCGCCTGCGCCTGGAAGGCACTCGGTGCATGCAGTGAAGGCAGCGCAGGGGTCCGCAGAGGACGCAGAGGACGAGCTGGGCGCCGTGACGTTGTCCATGGGCAGCACGTCCCTGAAGACGACCACAGCGAACGAGTACCACGGCAGCACTGCCGTCAACGCCTGCGTCCCCGCGAGGGTTCGTGTCACAGTGCCCACGTCGGGCGCATCGTATGACGTGGGTCCGGGGCCGGAGACCATGGAGATGGTGACGCTGGACGCCTTGGAGCTCACAGACAGCGTCGCGAAGAGTGGATTGGAGCCCCAGTTGGCGACCTTGAAGACGACGTGGCCCTCTGCGGTGCGGCACGCAATGGCGTTGCGGCCAGAGGGCACTGCGGTCTCGAGCGTGTGCGTGCAGGGGAACTCGCCGACCATGCGGTGCACGTGGTGCGAGGGCAGCAGGTACGTCTGGGCGCTGTCAAAGGCCACGAGGCCCACGTTCATCTGTGCGGCGTTGTTGTTGCGCAGCGCGGGCGCCAGCGAGTAGTGCGAAACTGTGTCTGCGTTGCGCTCCATCCCGACGAGCCAGGCTCCCTCGGCAGAGGCCGAGTCCATCGAAGCGAGGTCGGTTGGTTGGTGCGAGTTCACGACAGACAGCAGCGGCAGCGACCTGTCGGTGCTGTCGTACTTGTGTGCGTCGGAGATCATAACTGTTTGGAACTGCTGGAAGCGAGCACTCCACGTCGTGCAGAACGTCCGGTCTGCATGGGAATAGTGTTGGAAAGGGGAACACAATCTATGGCGCACTGGAGAGGCAGGGGTTCATGGCAGTGAATGAGGATGAGGCGGTGATGTTGATGTCGGGGAAGGCGGTAGCGACGGCCTTGAGGGTGGGGTTGAAGAAGCGGGCGTAGTCTGCCATGGAGCTGTCGTAGCCGCTCCCGATCTGCACCTCCCGCACATTGAACGGCAGTGCGTGACCGTTGCTCTTCCTCATCGCTCCATACGTCGTCGTCGCTGCCCCGTTGGCGTACTCGATCATGTGAACTGATCACAATCGAATCAATCGAGTGTTAATATCAACACCAATTCAAGTGCAAAAGACTAGTAAAAGTCAAGGAGAGTGAGGAGCAGACGTGCCAGCCTCCTGGGCGATAGACGCTGGGTCAAAGGACGAGGGATAGGAGCCAGTGTCGCCACCGACGCGGCCGGCGAAGAGGGAGAGGATGGGGTGGGCAGCGAGGGACTCGGCGAGGAGGAGGAACTCGTGGAGGCCGAGGCCGTCTGTGGACCACGAGCCCCAGGCGCTGCTGTAGTGCCCTGGCCTCGCGTCTGCCTCCCCCACCGTCCCCCCGAAGCTCCACCGCGTGTCCGCCGACGTCCCCTCGAGCGTCTTTGCCCCACGGGAACTGTACGAACGACGGCCTCAGCGCTGCCAGCGCCGCGTGCACGTCCTTGCGGAACAGTCTGAAAGACACACGACGACGTGAGCAACAAACAGCGAATAGGGAGAGAACAAGGAGCGGACCCGAGGACAGCGTCTGCAGGGATGAGAGAGAAGCTGTCGAGCCACACAGTGCACGCGCTCGTCACTCCCACTCCGAACACAAAGTTGGCGCTGGTCGACGTCTTCTGCCCCGCCAGCGTGAACTCCATTTTAGCCCAATCTCCCGCCGCGATGCTCTTCGTCCACGTGGTCGACACGTCACCCGTGTTGTCGCGGAGCACAGCGGACGCTGACCAAGCACACGAGGACTTTGCGCGGACGCTGCCCTTGTAGGTTGTGCCCTTGACCACAGCGATGCCCCAGTACCCCGGGTTGGTCAGCTGCACCGTGGCAGCGGCCGTGGCAGCCACGCTCAGCGCCACGGGGTTTGTGTCGAACGGGTGTGTCGCAGTCGTCAACCCCACCGTCGCTGTCCCCTGTGTCGTGGCGACTGTCCAGGGCCGCATGTCCGTGGCCAGTGGAGTGGTCCTGATCTGCTGTCCGTCACCGAGGTTGCCTCTGCCTTGGGCCTCGAAGTCTCTGTTGCGTAGCAGCTGCGCGTAGAGGCCTCCGTCCAGCCCGAAGTTGGCCTCTGTATTTCGGAGTGTTGTGTGCAACGTCGTTAGAATGAATCGAGGGCGCCCAGGGCTGTGGTGTACCATCGAGTGTGATGCCGTGGAGATAGGGGCTGATTGCTCGAGCAGCTGTTCCCTTTGCGGTGATGTTCGCCAGGACGGGCATTTCGAATGTCCGGTAGAATGTCCACGCGGTCTCGCCGTCAAAACTGTCGTTTACCCCGAAGAGCTGCAGCCCCACGGCTGCCGGCACGCACGCGTCGAGCTTGTCCGTGCTATTGGGAGCCTGGAGGAACGTGTCCGTCTTTGTGTTGTAGAGCGCGAAGCCTCCGAGGTTCCTCCCATTAGGGTTGTAAAACGGGTCGCGCATGCTGACGAAGGAGCAGAGCTGTTCGTTGCCTGCGGGCTTGGCCAGCCTCCCCTCGTGGCCGATCATGCAGATGTAGAGGTCCGGGTTGGAAACCGACCGTATGCTGATCGACAGCGGGTCCTTGTCGAGCGCCTGCGCAATGGCCCCGAGTTAGGGAGCGCGTGGGATGGCGTCTGCGGGGCACTGCTCGCCTTCTCGATTGTCCAGACCCAGTCGTACGACACGACAGTGGGCACGCTGGCGCGTATGTTGTTCTGGCAGTTGTGCAGCAGCAGTGCCCTGGGATCGTTGTAGAGGCCGGGCCTGATGGTCACGAACGTGCTGTCCGAGGGGGCCCACGTGGCGCTCTCCTTGGTAGCCGGGAACCCGATCAGCTGCACGTCGAACGACCGCACTTGGCTCATCGACATCCACGTCGCCCAGTTGCCCGTCGCCGTCGTCGCCAGCGCCAGGTACCTGCCCTCGTTGACGAACGAGACGAGGCCCGCGTCCGAGAGCCCCGGGGTCTTGCGGAAAGTGCACTGCGAGCGGTCCCCGTTTGCCACAGGCCACAACGTGAGTACAGGCCTCAACAACGAGGGCGCCCCCGGAACGAGAGGGGCGCACCAGAGAGAGGTCCGAGGCGCTGTTTCCGAGATGGAGGTCGGCGCCGGAGCCGTCGACAGCGCAGAGCCAGTAGTCGGGGAAGTTGAACGACCGCAGCGACACATGGTCCTTGTCGCTCGACCCGTTGGCTGCCGCCTCCTCACGCCACATGAAGTCCGCATCCGCCCAGATAGATCCTGACGCGTACACTGCAGACCGGCCGTCAGTGGGCGACCCGCAACCCGGGGCTGAGCAGGTCCTTTCTTCATAGCCGAGTTTATGCATTTTCACTGCAACGAACCTCGTCCTATAGGCCCAGAGCAGTGTCTGAGGCTCAGCCCGGGATCTGCGACGGAGAAGTACGACTGCAGCGCGGGCGCAGTGGGACGGGCGCTGCATAGAGCCAGAAGGGCGGGCAACAGCGCGAGGAAGAGGCTGTGCGGCATAGCAACTGTGCGGGGCGGGAAAAGTGAAATACTGACCGAGAGACCCCCGCCTTGCTCTCTTTTCTCTGTGCTGTGCGGAAATAGTGCAGGCTGCAACGGTTTCTGTCTCAGTGCTTGCGTCCGTATCTTTTTCCTATTTGTGGCACAAAATTAAACTGAATCACGGCTCGCAGGTTTTCGCCCTAGGGCAGGGCGCCTCTTGCAGGCACATGGGCACCTCCCGTGGCATTTATGCCTCACCTTACCTCAAAGTGCATCCGGTGCTCTCTTCGGTGGGTGATTGAGGAATGTCACGACCGGATTGTCCAAGAGCGGGGTCCATTTTGTGTGATGACCACCCGAGGATGAAAAGCGGCTGCTGTGATTCACAATCCGCGCTTCCACAGGAAAAAAAGAGGCAATACGGTGTCCAAAGACTCAGTGCGCAACTGCACGAAGTTGGGAGACGATTCAATGCGCAACGAGCGGTTTGCCCGTGGAGGTGATGCGTGCAGGTGCCACAGCCAGCTTTGTTTATGCCGCTATACCAAACACACCAGCCTGGGGTGGGTGGCTGGCCTCGCGAGCTCACTGCCCGCATGGTCTTTCACTACTGCGAAGGAGGCGGGGGCTGGGGCAGCTCCTGCCTCGGCGACTTGCCGCTCTCGGCCGAGCTGGTCCCCGCAGAGACCTGCTGCTGGTCCGACAGGGGCGGCGGGACGATGCCGTAGGGGTAAATGGGGTTGATGGGGCCGAGCGAGACGGGGGGCAGCGAGACGGCCATGAGGTCCGTGGAGATCTGTATCGACGTGCCCACCGAGTTGAGCACACCCATGTCGACCCTCGGCGGCGTGTTGGCCGAGCCGCCCCCGGACGAGTTGGTGCCACCGGCGGGGCTGACGTTGAACGAGTTGGTCGGGAAGATGGTCAGCGGGGCACCGGTCGCCGTCGACAGGCCCAGCGCGGGGTCCATCACCGTCGACGTGGCCACGAAGCCCACCGAGAGGTTGTCGATGGGGATGTTGGGCGCAGCAGACTTGTCGTGGCCCTTGCTGCGCGTCACGATGACGATGACGGCGACGGCGACGACGATGAGAGCGAACCCCCCGCCCCCAACAGCACCCCCGACGATCGCCGCGACGTTTGTACTGTGCAAAACATAAATTGAGTCGAAACTCGCAGCGTCGCCGTGACTCACCTGTCGCCGCCCGACGACGCCGCACACGTGTTGAAGCGCCAGTCCTTGTGGCACGCGGCGGGGGTGGTCCCCGAAGCGGTGCTGGTCATGCAGAGCTTCGAGGACTCGCACCAACCGCACTTTGGGTCGTTGAGGCACGTCCTGCACATGCTGTGGTCCGCGCAGGGGTCCACGTACGAGGAGCTGCTGACCGTCGCGTTGTCCATGGGCAGCAGGCGCCGGAAGACGACGACGGCGAAGGCGTACCAGGGCACCACGACGGTCACCTTGCTGGCCACGTCGGGCGTCGTCCGCGACACGGGGAGCACCTCTGCCGGGTCGTACGACCCCGCGGACAGCCCCGATAGCACCGTAACGTTGATCAGCGTCGGCGTCGTGCTGATGCCGGCGACAGAGAGCGTCGCTACTAGCGGCTGGGAGGCCCAGTTGGCGACGCGGAAGACGACGTCGCCCTCGAATGTGCGGCACGCGTGGGCGTTGTAGCCCGACGGGACCGTCGTCGCCAGCGTGTGCGTGCACGGCGTTTCGGCGAACATGCGGTGCACGTGGTACGAGGGCAGCAGGTACGCCTGGGCGCTGTCAAAGGCCACGAGGCCCACGGACATGTTGACGCCGTTGTTGTTGCGCAGCGGGGGCACCAGCGAGTAGTGAGCCACCGCGTCGGCGTTGCGCTCCACGCCGATCAGGAACGCAGCCTCTGCAGCTGCTGCGTCGACGGAGGCCTGGTCCGTGGGCTGGAACGCGTTGGTGACAGAGAGCAGGGGCAGCGTCCTGTCGTAGCTGTCGTACTTGCGCACCACTTGAATCAAATTCGACTGGAACTGCTGCAGCCTGTCGCTCCATGTCGTGCAGAAAGTGCGATCTGGCCGGCATTGTAAGCACCGAGAGGTATCATGGGTGCGTACTGGAGAGACAGGGGTTCTGGGCGCTGTAAGCCCCGGAGGCGATGATGGTGATGTTGGGGAAGGCGGCAGCGATGGCCTTGAGGGTGGGGTTGAAGTACGTCGCGTAGTCCGTCGTGGAGCTGTCGTAGCCGCTCCCGATCTGCACCTCCCGCACATTGAACGGCAGCGCGTGGCCGTTGCTCTTCCTCATCGCCCCGTACGTCGTCGTCGCTGCCCCGTTTGCGTACTCGATCATGTGAACTGCAGACAATGGGCACAACAGATTCAGTAACACGGGAGCGGTGTCATAAGACGGACCAGCTTCCTGGGCGACTGTGGTGGGATTGAAAGACGTAGGATACGATCCAGTGGTACCACCCACACGACCGGCGAAGAGGGAGAGGATGGGGTGGGCTGCGAGGGACTCGGCGAGGAGGAGGAACTCGTGGAGGCCGAGGCCGTCTGTGGACCACAAGCCCCAGGCGCTGCTGTAGTGCCCTGGCCTCGCGTCTGCCTCCCCCAGTGTCGTCCCGAAGCTCCACCGCGTGTCCGCCGACGTCCCCTCGAGCGTCTTGCCCCACGGGAACTGTACGAACGACGGCCTCAGCGCTGCCAGCTCATTGTACAGGTCCTTGCGGAATAGTCTGTGAGAGAGCAACGCAAGCAGCGACCGGTCAGTCGATCGAATGCATAGCGACCACAAACACATGTGCATTGCAATGGGAGACAGTTGAGCGGACCCGAGGACAGCGTCGGCAGGGATGAGAGAGAAGCTGTCGAGCCACACAGTGCACGCGCTCGTCACTCCCACTCCGAACACAAAGCTCCCACTGGAAAGCGCAATCTGCCCCGTCAGCGTGAACTCCACCTTGGACCACGCGTCGCTCGCCGCGATGCTCTGTGACCACTGCGACGACGCCGCGTTGCTGCTGCCGTCCCGGAGCACAGCGGACGCTGACCAAGCACACGAGGACTTGGCGCGGACGCTGCCCTTGTACGATGTGCCCAGGGCCACAGCGATGCCCCAGTACCCCGGGTTGGTCAGCTCCACCGTGGCAGCGGCCGTGGCAGCCACGCTCAGCGCCACGGGGTTTGTGTCGAACGGGTGTGTCGCTGTCGTCAGCCCCACCGTCGCTGTCCCCTGTGTCGTAGTGACCGTCCAGGGCCGCATGTCCGTCGCCACGGCGGTGTCGCTGACGCTCGTACCGTCACCGAGGTTGCCTCTGCCGAGGGCCTCGAAGTCTCTGTTGCGGATGAGCTGCGCGAGGAGGCCTCCGTCCGACCCGAAGTTGGCGTCTGTGAATGAGCAGAGCTATTGTGAGCACTTGCCAGTGGCTCTGCGAGAGGGACCCACCGTCTAGTGTGATGCCGTGGAGCTGAGAGCCGATTGAACGGTACGGGGAGGGCGATGCGCTGACGTTCTTGGTAACCACAGACACTACGCGCGAGAAGGTCCACACGGTCTCCACCAGCGAGAGGTTCTGCTTGGCCGAGACGCCGCCGATGTAGTGGCCCACGGCCGTAGTCACGCACGGGTCGAGCTTCTCGGCCGTGTTGTTGTCCTGCATCACGAGGTACATGTCCGTCTGCGGGTGGTACAGCGAGTTGCCGCCGAGCACGCGCTTCTTCGTGTCCTCCAACGCCAGGAACGTGCAGTTGTCCTCGATGCCCTTGGGGTTCAGCAGCCGCGCCCTGACGCCGTCGAAGCAGAGGTACAGGCCCATCTGGTACGCCGGCCTGAGCGATATGGCCAGCGCGTTGGTGCTCGACCCGATTGCCTGTGCGGCGCTGTGTCAGACGGGGGCGAGGGACGGGGCAGAGGCGAGCCTTGTCGATGATCCACGACCAGTCGTACGACGACTGGCTGGCGGTGTTCGTGGCGTAGACAGCGCTGCCGCAGCTGTGCATGAAGATCCAGCGCGTGTCGTAGTACTGGCCGGCGCGGATGGTGACCCACGAGGCGTCGACGGGGGCCCACGTGGCGCTCTCCTTGGTCGACGGGAACGCGTTGAGAACCACGTCGAGGGCCGCGGAGGTCGCCAGCCAAGTCCCGCAGTGCCCCGTCAGCGTCGAGGCCACCGCCAGGTACCGCGCCTCGTTGACGAACGACACCAGTCCCACGTCCGACAGCCCAGTGACCTTGCGGAACGTGCACTGTACCGGCACCCGACAGTCAGCCGGAGCGGAAAAAGTACGCAAAAACACAGTGCTTTTGGTCACGCTCGCATTGCCACAGCGGCGCGAGGGCGCGGAGGGCGCGGAGGGCAGCAAAGTGGCCCAGGCAGGAGGCAAACGCGGGATGGGAAGGCGCACGAGGGAGGAGGCCATTGCGGCAGGCTTTCGGATGACGAGGTTGAGGCTGCTCGTGTCGGCGGCGCAGAGGTAGTCGTCGGGGAGGTCCGAGACTCGCAGCGACACGTGCTGGGGGTCGCTCGAGCCGTTCACCGCCGCCTCCTCGCGCCACAGGAAGTCCGTGTCGCTCCACACCTTGGCGCTAACGTACGCTGCGCGTGGTCGCCCGGTGGGGCCTCGTCAGGGCCATTTTTTCCGCAACACCGCGCATTTGCGCGAAATAGAGCAGCGGGGGATGCGCGCCTGTGCCCAGCTCTCCGGAGCACTGCCAGAGGCTGAACGCGGGCTGCGAGACGGGGTAGTACGCCCGCAGGATGGGGTCCCGTGCACAGCACAGCGCTGCTGCGGCGAGGAGCGCGGCAACGACGGCGGGCAAGCGTGGCATTGCTCGCAGGTGGTTTGTGTGCAGACGGGACGAAACGAAACAATGCAACAGAGCTTAGGCGAGGAGGGGCGCTATAAACGGCCAACACGGAGATACGTCTGTGCACAAAGTTAAATTTACTCCTGAAAATGGAAGCAGATTCCTCGGCTTCTCCGTGCCCACCCATCCTTGATGTTCGGTAACGGTCCAGTTCGCCAGTGCGGGGTGTGCACTGCGTCCGCAGTTGAAGATGCAGCGCCTTCAACCGATTCGCAGGCTCGGTCAGTTGCTTGTCTTGGCGCAGGCCGAGAGGCCGCCGCTGCTGCCCGCCGACGCCACGACGGCCATCGTCGACGAGGCCGAGGGCGGGGCGAGCTCTGGCGGCGGCGGGACGACGCCCGAGTAGGCGAGCGGGGCGCTGAGCGAGAGGACCGGCAGCCCCGAGGCCATGAAGTCTGCCGAGCCATGCAGGGGCGTCAGGACGCCCAGCTCGACCCGCGTCGGCGTGCTGCTCGAGCCCGTCGAGAGCCCCGCGCCCTCGGCCGTGCGGAACGCAGAGGCCGCCACCCTGGACGTTACGGAGGCGTCGAGTCGCAGTTGACCTGCGATAGATGACTGCACAGCCAGCTTTGTTAATCCTGCTATTTCAAACACGCCAGCCTGGGGTGGGTGGCTGGCCTCGCGAGCACACGCCCGTATGGCCTCTCACAAGTGCGAAGGGGGCGGGGGCTGGGGCAGCTCCTGCCTCGGTGACTTGGCTCTCTCGGCCGAGTTCATCCCCGCTGAGACCAGGGACGGGACGATACCGTAGGGGTAGATGGGATAGATGGGGCCGAGCGAGACGGCCATGAGGTCCGTGGAGATCTGTATGGACGTGCCCACCGAGTTGAGCACACCCATGTCCACCCTCGGCGGCGTGTTGGCCGAGCCGCCCCCGGACGAGTTGCTGGTGCCCCCTGCTGGGCTGGCGTCGAACGGGTTGGTCGGGAAGATGGTCAGCGGGGCCTCGGTCGCCGTCGACAGGCCCAGCGCGGGGTCCATCGCCGTCGACGTGGCCACGAAGCCCACCGAGAGGTTGTCGATGGGGATGTTGGGCGCCGCAGGCCTGTCATGCCCCTTGCTGCGCGTCACGATGACGGAAACGGCGACGGCGACGACGATGAGCGCGAATCCCCCGCCCCCGACAGCGCCCCCGACGATCGCCGCGACGTTTGTGCTGCACAAAACAAACTTGAGTCGGGGCTCGCAGCGTCGCCGTGACTCACCCGCCGCTGCCCGACGACGGCGCACACGTGTTGAAGCGCCAGTCCTTGTGGCACGCCGCGGGGGTGGTCCCCGAGATGTTGATGGTCATGCAGACCCCCGAGGACTCGCACCAGCCGCACTTTGCGTCGATGAGGCACGACCTGCACATGCTGTGATCCGCGCAGGGGTCCGCGTACGAGGAGCTGCTGACCGTCGCGTTGTCCATGGGCAGCAGGCGCCGGAAGACGACGACGGCGAAGGCGCACCAGGGCACCACGACGGTCACCTTGCTGGCCACGTCGGGCGTCGTCCGCGACACGGGGAGCACCTCTGCCGGGTCGTACGACCCCGCGGACAGCCCCGACAGCACCGTAACGTTGATCAGAGTCGGCGCCGTGCTGATGCCAGCGACAGAGAGCGTCGCGACGAGCGGCTCGGCGGCCCAGTTGGCGACGCGGAAGACGACGTCGCCCTCGAATGTGCGGCACGCGTGGGCGTTGAGGCCCGAGGGGACTGTCGTCGCCAGCGTGTGCGTGCACGGCGTCTCGGCGAACATGCGGTGCACGTGGTACGAGGGCAGCATCTGCGCCTCGGCGCTGTCAAAGGCCACGAGGCCCACGGACATGTCGGCGCCGTTGTTGTTGCGCAGCGGGGGCACCAGCGAGTAGTGCGCCACCGCGTCGGCGTTGCGCTCCACGCCGATTAGGAATGCGGCCTCTGCGGTCGCTGCGGTGACGGATGCCAGGTCCGCGGGCTGGGACGCGGTGACCGACAGCAGGGGCAGCGTCCTGTCGTAGCTGTCGTACTTACGGGCCACCTGAGTCAAACTCGACTGGAGCCTGTCGTTCCACGTCATGCATAACGTGCGATCTGGACGGGATGGTAAGCGCCGGTAGACGGCATCGGTGCGCACTGGAGAGGCAGGGGTTCTGAGCGTTGATTGCGCTGGAAGCGGTGATAGTGATGTTTGGGAAGGCGGCAGCGATGGCCTTGAGGGTGGGGTTGAAGAAGCGGGCGTAGTCAGCCATGGAGCTGTCGTAGCCGCTCCCGATCTGCACCTCCCGCACATCGAACGGCAGCGCGTGGCCGTTGCTCTTCCTCATCGCCCCGTACGTCGTAGTCGCCGCCCCGTTGGCGTACTGCAGGACGTTCACTACACGCGCCGCGTTGGGTTGGATCGTAAGGACTGTAACAATTGGGAAAGGGGATTTCTGGCTTCTGAGCAGCTCACCAGCCTCCTGGGCGACTGTGGCAGGATCGAATGATGACGGGTAGTTGCCAGTGTCGCCACCGACGCGACCGGCGAAGAGGGAGAGGATGGGGTGGGCAGCGAGGGACTCGGCGAGGAGGAGGAACTCGTGGAGGCCGAGGCCGTCTGTGGACCACGAGCCCCAGGCGCTGCTGTAGTGCCCTGGCCTCGCGTCTGCCTCCCCCACCGTCCCCCCGAAGCTCCACCGCGTGTCCGCTGACGTCCCCTCGAGCGTCTTGCCCCACGGGAACTGAACGAACGACGGCCTCAGCGCTGCCAGCGCAGTGTACAGGTCCTTGCGGAACAGCCTGCCATCCAGAGGACGACGTGAGCAACAAACAGTGGCGGGGAGAAAAACAGGAGCGGACCCGAGGACAGCGTCTGCAGGGATGAGAGAGAAGCTGTCGAGCCACACAGTGCACGAGCCCGTCACTTCCACTCCGAACACAAAGTTTGCGCTGGTCGACGTCTTCTGCCCCGTCAGCGTGAACTCCACCTTGGCCCACGCGTCGCTCGCCGACAGGCTCTGCGTCCACTGCGACGACGCCGCATTGTCGCTGCTGTCGCGGAGCACAGCCGACGCGGTCCACGTGCACGAGGACTTGGCGCGGACGCTGCCCTTGTAGGTTGTGCCCTTGACCACGGCGATACCCCAGTACCCCGGGTTGGTCAGCTGCACCGTGGCAGCGGCCGTGGCAGCCACGCTCAGCGCCACGGGGTTTGTGTCGAACGGGTGTGTCGCTGTCGTCAGCCCCACCGTCGCTGTCCCCTGTGTCGTGGCGACCGTCCAGGGCCGCATGTCCGTCGCTACGGCGGTATCGCTGACGTTCACGCCGTCGCCGAGGTTGCCTCTGCCTTGGGCCTCGAAGTCTCTGTTGCGGATGAGCTGCGCGTAGAGGCCTCCGTCCGACCCGAAGTTGGCGTCTGCAGAGCGGAGCAGTCGTCAGCACTTGCCAGCGAGCGGCTCTGCGAGAGAGACCAACCGTCGAGGGTGATGCCGAGGAGCTGATTGCCGATTGAACGGTACGGGGAGGGCGTGGCGCTGATGTTCTTGGTAACCACGGACGCGGCGCGCGAGAAGCTCCACATGGTCTCCACCAGCGAGAGGTTCTGCTTGGCCGAGACGCCGCCGATGTAGTGGCCCACGGCCGTAGTCACGCACGGGTCGAGCTTCTCGGCCGTGTTGTTGTCCTGCATCACGAGGTACATGTCCGTCTGCGGGTGGTACAGCGCGTTGCCGCCGAGCACGCGCTTCTTCGTGTCCTCCAACGCCAGGAACGTGCAGTTGTCCTCGATGCCCTTGGGGTTCAGCAGCCGCGCCCTGACGCCGTCGAAGCAGAGGTACAGGTCCATCTGGACCGCCGGCCTGATCGATATGGCCAGCGCGTTTGTACTCGATCCGATCGCCTGAGCAGTCCCCCTTTGTGTCAGACGGGGCGATAGACGGGGCGAGGGACGGGGCAGGGACGAGCCTTGTCGATGATCCACGTCCAGTCGTACGGCGTCTGGCTGGTGCTGGAGGCGTACAGCGCGCCGCCGCAATTGTGCATGAAGATCCCACGTGCGTCATAGAACCCGCCGACGCGGATGGTGACCCACGAGGCGTCGACGGGGGCCCACGTGGCGCTCTCCTTGGTCGTCGGGAACGCGTTGAGGACCACGTCGAGGGCCCCGGAGGTCGCCAGCCAAGTCCCGCAGTGCCCCGTCAGCGTCGAGGCCACCGCCAGGTACCGCGCCTCGTTGACGAAGGACACCAGCCCCACGTCCGACAGCCCAGTGACCTTGCGGAACGTGCACTGTACCGGCACCCGTCAGTCAGCCGGAGCGGAAAAAGTACGCAAAAACACAGTGCTTTTGGTCACGCTCGCATTGCCACAGCGGCGCGAGGGCGCGGAGGGCAGCAGAGTGGCCCAGGCAGGAGGCAAACGCGGGATGGGAAGGCGCACGAGGGAGGAGGCCATTGCGGCAGGCTTTCGGATGACGAGGTTGAGGCTGCTTGTGTCGGCGGCGCAGAGGTAGTCGTCGGGGAGGTCCGAGACGCGCAGCGACACGTGCTGGGGGTCGCTCGAGCCGTTCACCGCCGCCTCCTCGCGCCACAGGAAGTCCGTGTCGCTCCAGACCTTGGCGCTGACGTACGCTGCGCGTGCTCGCCCGGTGGGGCCTCGTCAGGGCCATTATTTCGCAACACCGCGCATTTGCGCGAAATAGAGCAGCGGGGGATGCGCGCCTGTGCCCAGCTCTCCGGAGCACTGCCAGAGGCTGAACGTGGGTTGCGAGACGGGGTAGTACGCCCGCAGGATGGGGTCCCGTGCACAGCACAGCGCTGCTGCGACGAGGAGCGCGGCAACGACGGTGTGCAAGCGTGGCATTGCTCGCAGGTGGTTTGTGTGCAGACAGACTTAACTACACGAAACAATACAACAATGAAACTGAGCCAAGGCGAGGAGGCATAATAAACGGCCAACGGAGATACGTCTGTGCACAAAGTGAAACTTCTGAAAAAGGAAGCAGATTTCTCGGCTACACTACCGCGGGCGCAGCCCGCCAGAGGAGGGACAACGGGGTGGCACAGTTAGGTCTGCGGGGGCTGTGGCATATCCAGCTGGATTTCCGCTGACGTCAGCGTACGGCAACGGCCCACGGTTCGCCAGTGCGGGGTGTGCACTGAAATCGCAGTGAATATGCAGCGCATTTCAACCGATTCGCAGGCTCGGTCAGTTGCTTGTCTTGGCGCAGGCCGAGAGGCCGCCGCTGCTGCCCGCCGACGCCACGACGGCCATCGTCGACGAGGCCGAGGGCGGGGCGAGCTCTGGCGGCGGCGGGGCGACGCCCGAGTAGGCGAACGGGGCGCTGAGCGAGAGGACCGGCAGCCCCGAGGCCATGAAGTCTGCCGAGCCCTGCAGGGGCGTCAGGACGCCCAGCTCGACCCTCGTCGGCGTGCTGCTCGAGCCCGTCGAGAGCCCCGCGCCCGGGCTCTGCGTCGCGGGGCCCGAGGGGAACGCCCCCGCGTTGGTGAGGTCGCACGACGTGGCCACGAAGCCCACGGACTTGTTGTCGATGGGGATGTTGGGCGCGGGCTTCTTGCCCTGCCGGCCCCTGCGCACGACGACAACGACGACGACCGCCGTCGCCACGACGAGCAGCGTGAAGCCGCCGCCTCCCACAGCGCCCCCGATGATCGCCGCCGTGTTGTCGCTGCGCACGGCAAGTCAGGAGGGGCCGTCGGCGCAGAGGGGGGAGAGAGGGGCGTGGGGAGCGCACTCTGTGCCCGCGTCGGGGGCTGCGCACGAGTCGTAGCGCCAGTCGGACTTGGCGCACCCTTTGGGAGGGCTGTCGGAGCGCGCCCAGCCGGTGCAGCTGCGGTCGGACTCGCACCAGCCACAGAGCGCGTAGCGCAGGCACTCGCGGCACGTCGAGTGGTTTGCGCACGCGTCCCCCGACGACGACGGCGACGCGCTGTCCGCGGACTCGTTGAGCGGCGGCAGCGCGGAGCGCATGCGCACGACGGCGAAGGAGAACCAGGGCAGCGACACGGTGACCTGGCGGGCGCCCGCGGTCGTGCGAGTGGCCACCGCAAAGTCGGACGTGCTGTGCGCGCCGGGCGAGACACCCGACAGCACCGCGATGCTCACGGAGAGCGGAGTCCTCTGAACGCCCGCCAGCGCGACGGTGGCCACCATGGGCTGCAGGTTCGTGTTGGCCACGCGGAAGACGACGTCGCCCTCGGCCGTGCGGCACGCAGAGGCCGCCGCCCCGGACGTCACGGAGGCGTCGAGGGTGTGGGAGCAGCGCGTGTCGGCGACCATGCGGTGCACGTGGTACGAGGGCAGCGCGGACGTCTGGGCGCTGTCCAAGGCAACGAGGGCCGCGCTCGAATGCTCGGCGTTGTTGTTGCGCAGCGGGGATAACAGCGAGTAGTGCGCCACCGCATCGGCGTTGCGCTCCACACCGATCAGGAAAGCGGCCTCCGACACCGCGGCGTCCAGGAACGCGTTGCTGTCCGACTGCTTGAAGGAGTTTACGACGGACAGGCGTGGCAGCTTTCTGTCGTAGCTGTTGTACTTGCGGTACCCCTGAACCAATTGCAGTGGGACCAGAGAGAGTCTGTCGCTCCACACCGTGCAGCTCTGGCGGTCTGTCACACGAAGAGTGAGTACGCGACCGAGAGGGCTGCCGAACTTGAGAGGCAGGGATTGCTGTCCATAGATGCCCCGGAGGCGATGATGGTGATGTTGGGGAAGGCGGCAGCGATGGCCTTGAGGGTCGGGTTGAAGAAGCGGGCGTAGTCTGCCATGGAGCTGTCGTAGCCGCTCCCGATCTGCACCTCCCGCACATCGAACGGCAGCGCGTGGCCGTTGTTCTTCCTCATCGCCCCATACGTCGTCGTCGCCGCCCCGTTGGCGTACTCGATCATGTGAACTGTTTACAATTGAGTGTGTTATTGACTGGCACAAGGCAAACCAAAGTGCAAGTGAAAAAGAAAGGAGAGAAAGAGGAGCAGACGTGCCGGCCTCCAGGGCGATGGACGCGGGGTCAAAGGACGAGGGATAGGAGCCAGTGTCGCCACCGACGCGGCCGGCGAAGAGGGAGAGGATGGGGTGGGCAGCGAGGGACTCGGCGAGGAGGAGGAACTCGTGGAGGCCGAGGCCGTCTGTGGACCACGAGCCCCAGGCGCTGCTGTAGTGCCCTGGCCTCGCGTCTGCCTCCCCCACCGTCCCCCCGAAGCTCCACCGCGTGTCCGCCGACGTCCCCTCGAGCGATCTGCCCCACGGGAACTGAACGAACGACGGCCTCAGCGCTGCCAGCGCCGCGTACACGTCCTTGCGGAACAGCCTGCCAAACACACTACTACGTGAACAACGAACAGGGAATGGGGAGAAAACAAAGGAGCGGACCCGAGGACAGTGTCTGCAGGGATGAGAGAGAAGCCGTCGAGCCACACAGTGCACGCGCTCGTCACTCCCACTCCGAACACAAAGTTGGCGCTGGTCGACGTCTTCTGCCCCGCCAGCGTGAACTCCATTTTAGCCCAATCACCCGCCGCGATGCTCTGCGTCCACGTGGTCGACACGTCACCCGTGTTGTCGCGGAGCACAGCGGACGCTGACCAAGCACACGAGGACTTGGCGCGGACGCTGCCCTTGTAGGTTGTGCCCTTGACCACAGCGATGCCCCAGTACCCCGGGTTGGTCAGCAGCACCGTGGCAGCGGCCGTGGCAGCCACGCTCAGCGCCACGGGGTTTGTGTCGAAAGGGTGTGTCGCTGTCGTCAGCCCCACCGTCGCTGTCCCCTGCGTCGTGGCGACCGTCCAGGGCCGCATGTCCGTGGCCAGAGCTGCGCCGCTGACTGTCTGATTGTCGCCGAGGTTGCCTCTGCCGAGGGTCTCGAAGTCTCTGTTGCGGATGAGCTGCGCGTAGAGGCCTCCGTCGGACCCGAAGTATGCATCTGCTCTGTGTGTTAGAGTGGATGGCCTTTCGCTCATGACGTACCATCGAGTATTATTCCATAAAGTTGAGAGTACATCACGTGGTGCGCTTGACCCCGAGCTGTGATGTTGATCACTTGCGGAGGGTTGGCGACGCGGTAGATACTCCAGACCACCTCTTCCGCCATGCTGTCATTCGACCCCTCGATTGCGTGTGCGATTGCGGACGGCAAGCACTTGTCCAGCCTCTCCGCCGTTCCGGGTACATTGGGCGGTGCCAGGTTCAGCTCAGATGGCTCGTGGAACAGTCCAAACCCGCCCAGTAGGCGTTTCCTTGGGTCCTCTGTCACTGTAAACGTGCAGTCCTTCTCGTTCCCTTTGCCCTTTGCCAGCTTCGCTTTGTAACCATCAAAGCACACGTACAGGTCCGTGTTGTACGCTGGCCTTATCGAGATGGACAGCGGATCTGTTGTATCGAGGCCCTAAATCCGTGGTGAGGGCTCCTGCAGGCCTGAGAGATTTGAATGCGCTCACCTTCTCGACGACCCACGCGAAGTTGGTTTCTGCCTTGGCTTCAAACCCGTAATTTGTCGCCCGCACGCTCCCGTCACAGTAGTGCATCCACTGCAGCCTCAGGTCGCTGTAGAGGCCCACGTAGAACGTCAGCAGCGTGCTGTCGACTGGTATCCACGTGGCGCTGTTCGTGGTCGCCGGGTACGGCGTCAGCCCGACGTCGAGCCCGTGGCCCGCGCCGATCCATCCGGCGCAGAAATTTTGCTGCGTCAGGGCTGTCCCAAGCGTCAGGTATCTGTTCTCGTTAACGAACGACACGAGGCCCGGGTCCGAGAGCCCGGCCACTTTTCGCCACGTGCACTTTTGACCGTTGGAAAACCGCCCTGTAAGAGAAAAAAGAAAGCGGGGCGCGACGGAGATTCCAGCGGCACTGGAGAATGGGCGCCGCGTACAAGAGACGGATAGGTTGCGTTGCGGACGTTGACGTCGGCCCCGGTGGCGTCGAGGGCGCAGAGAAACAGGTCCGGCAAATTGAAGACCCGCAGAGAAACAAACTCCTCCCCCGTAGACCCGTCCAGTGCACGCTCCTCGCGCCACAGGAAGTCCGCGTCGCCGAACATCGGGCTAATCGTGGCGGACACTGTGCGCAGGCAGGCGTTTGTTCAGTGCTATTATCACTTCCCCGGTTGTTTTTCTCATTTGTGTGCGGGCAGAAGTGAAACTGGGGCGTTTATTCCCGCACCGCTGCCTCTCGCCCCCGAGCACTGGCGGAGGCTCATTGTGGGCTGCGCGGCAGAGTAGAAGGACTGAAGGAGCGGCGCGCCGGCGCAGCAGGGCGCCAGGGCGGCGAAAATGGCCGCCAACAGGTGCTGTCTCATAGCGTTACAGTATTTTGTGCTGTAGTTGAGAGCTTTGCCACTACTTTGACCAGTGCCAGATATTTCTGACCAGATCGCGTGGCTGAATGATAATGTATTGGTGTCCTTGCGTCTTCTCTCGGCACTACTGAACGCCGAGGAGAGGGTCTGCACTGGCCTCTTGCTCGTGTTAAAGATAAAGCCATATTTGGGATGTTAGGATTTGCAAATGGTGTAATTTCTAGCAGAACTCTCTGCTTTCGTGCTTGAATGCAGCGCCGAGTATCTACAATTGATTGCTCTCCAGTGGTCCAGCCGTCATGGGGTTCCGCATCGCAGATTCCTTGTCGCAACTCAATACCTTACCGTCCTCAATACTCATTCGGTTTCTGAAGCTCACTGCAGGGCTGCCATGCCAGCGGGGCATCCCCCACTGCTGTCGCTGCCCTCGTAGAAGGATGTCGTCGGCTCAGAAGGTGGAGGCATAACGCCAAACTGCCACGCCGAGGCCAGTGAGGCAGCCATGAGGTCTTCCGCGCTCTGGAACTCCGTCTCGGCTGTGCTGTGCACTCCAGCTCCGGCCCTCAGCCCCGAGGTGCCCGCGTCGCCCGCGTAGCCGGCGGTGGTGATGCTGCGAATGCCGGCTCCCGAGGGGGCCACTACGCTGGGCAAGATGTTGTGGACGGGGGCGATGGCGACGGGTGTCGTCTGACGCGGCCCCCGGCGCGTGACCAGCACGATGGCGAGCACGGCGCTCACCACGAGAACGACGCTGCCTCCCCCGACAACTGCCACGACGATGACGTAGACTCGAGTGCTGCAGAGGCCGCGGCGTGAGTACTTCCGAGGAGATGGGGAGCTCGAGCGAGTGGAGGGAACGCACCTCCCGGCGCCCGACTCGGTGGAGCAGGAGAGAAGACGCCAGTAAACAGCGTGGCAGGCAGGCGGGGGGTCAGCAGTGGCAGAGCCACTCAGGCACGCCTTCGTGCTGGCGCACCAGCCACAGCGCGTGTCCGCGATACACTTGCGGCATTGTGTGTACTGGCCGCAGGGGTCCGCGGTGGAGTTGGTTTCGTTGGCCACCAAAGCTGGCAACGCCGACCGCATGACCACCACGGCGAACGCGTACCGCGGGACGATCACCGTCACCTGGCGGACAGCCGGCAGCGTCCGCATCACGGGCACAACCTCCCGCGGGTCGCTGGAGGCCGGAGAGGCGGCGGACAGGACCGTGACGACCACCGAAGTCGGCGATGCGGCCTGGTCCCTCATTGCGAATGTGACCACGAGGGGCTGCGAGTCGTAGTTGGCTGTCCTGAACACCACATCTCCCCCTACAGTGCGGCAGGCGACGGCGTTTTCCACCGAGGACCCAACAGCGGCGACGAGCGTGTGCGAGCAGAGCGTGTCGGCGACCATGTGGTGCACGTGGTACGAGGGGAATAGTTTCACGCTGGCGCTGTCGAAGGCCACAAGGGCCACGCTCGCCTGCCCTGCGTTGCTGTTGCGAAGCGAGGGCGCCAGCGAATAGTGGGCCACCGCGTCAGCGTTTCGCTCCACTCCGATCAGCATCGCGGCCTCTGCGGTCGCACCGCCCACCGTGGGCATCTCGCCCGGTAGGAACGAGCTGCTGACCGAGAGCAGGGGCAGTGCCCTGTCGTAGCCGTCATGCATGTGCGCCGCAGAGGCCATCGCAGACTGGGACAGCTCGAGCCTGTCGCTCCATGCGTCGCAGAGTCCCCTGTCTGATTCTTCGCGTCAGCGCGGGGTGCCGCTGGCAGTGCGTTACCCGAGGCGCAGGGGCTGGTGCCGTTGATGGGCCCGGACGCAATGATCCGGACGCTCGGGTACGCAGCAGCGACTGCATTGCGGACAGCGGCCAAGAACTTCGGGTAGCCCTCCGTTGGCGTCTCTGCGCCGCTTCCGATCTGTCCTTCCGTGACGTCGAACGGCGCACTGTGGCCCATCTGGCTTCGGATCTGGCCATACAAGGTAGACTCGTCTCCGTTCGAGAACTCCAGAGCATGCACTGTGCCATGGTCAGTCGGAGAAGCACAGAAGGCAACGAACCGGCATCGAGTGCACAGCGCTCTGGGTCGGAGCCGTTTACAGGCCCAGCGAAGAGGGAGATGATGGGCTGGGCTGCGAGGGACTCGGCGAGGAGGAGGAACTCGTGGAGGCCGAGGCCGTCTGTGGACCACGAGCCCCAGGCGCTGCTGTAGTGCCCTGGCCTCGCGTCTGCCTCCCCCACCGTCCCCCCGAAGCTCCACCGCGTGTCCGCCGACGTCCCCTCGAGCGATCTTCCCCACGGGAACTGAACAAACGACGGCCTCAGCGCTGCCAGCGCAGTGTACACGTCCTTGCGGAACAGTCTGCCAAACACACTACTACGTGAACAACGAACAGGGAATGGGGGAGAAAACAAAGGAGCGGACCCGAGGACAGCGTCTGCAGGGATGAGAGAGAAGCTGTCGAGCCACACAGTGCACGCGCTCGTCACTGCCACCCCGAACACAAAGTTCGCGTTGGTCGACGTCTTCTGCCCCGTCAGCGCGAACTCCACCTTGGCCCAGTCATTGCTCGCAGCGATGCTCTGCGTCCACGTGGCCGACATGTCACCTCTGTTGCGGAGCACAGCGGACGCTGACCATGCACACGAGGACTTGGCGCGGACGCTGCCCTTGTACGATGTGCCCAGGGCCACAGCGATGCCCCAGTACCCCGGGTTGGTCAGCTGCACCGTGGCAGCGGNACCTCTGTTGCGGAGCACAGCGGACGCTGACCATGCACACGAGGACTTGGCGCGGACGCTGCCCTTGTACGATGTGCCCAGGGCCACAGCGATGCCCCAGTACCCCGGGTTGGTCAGCTGCACCGTGGCAGCGGCCGTGGCAGCCACGCTCAGCGCCACGGGGTTTGTGTCGAAAGGGTGTGTCGCTGTCGTCAGCTCCACCGTCGCTGTCCCCTGCGTCGTGGCGACCGTCCAGGGCCGCATGTCCGTGGCCAGTGGGGTGGTCCTGATCTGCTGGCCGTCGCCGAGGTTGCCTCTGCCGAGGGTCTCGAAGTCTCTGTTGCGAATGAGCTGCGCATTGAGGCCTCCGTCCAGTCCGAAGTTGGCATCTGATTCTGTGAAGGCGTTGTTTCAATAGTGAGGCAGATTATAGGAACAGAAATCTTACCATCGAACGTGATCCCGTGCAGAGTGTTGCGAATTGTGTGTAAAATTGAGGAGGAAGCTAGCACGTCGGCGAACACAGGTATTCCCACTCTGACGAGGCTCCATGTTGTATTTCCGGATTGGCTGTCATTCATCCCTCTCCCTCCAATGTTGAAGGAGACTACGCCAGAGCAGTTGTTTGTGTTCTTTCTATCGTACGTAGGAGATAGGTATGACCCTGTTGCCGGATGGTAGAATGCTATACCGCCCAGTTGTCTTCCCAGTGGGTCTGTTTGGATAACAAACGTGCAGTTCTCATTTTCGGACGGTCGCAAGAGCGACCCCACAGTTCCGTCGAAGCACAGGTACAATTCCATGTGGTCTGCTGCTCTGATTGACACCGCGAGCCGGTTTGTTGCATCGAGACCCTAGTTTGACTGTCAGAAACGACCGAGTCTGCCTACTACACCTTCTGGATTACCCACGCTTGGTCGTGTGTGCTCATTGCCGAAGACACGGTTGGTGAAGGCGACTTGTTGCAGTCACTCTGGAGCCCTCCGTGCTCCCAGTAATATCCAACCTTGACACCAACAAGCGTCGTGTCGATCGGGGCCCACGTGGCACTCTCCTGGGACGATGGGCTCTTGAGCAGCTGCACATCGAGCCCTCTCTTCTTCCCCGGGTTGTTGGCGATGCTCAGCGCACAAATCCCGGTGAGCGACGTCCCCAGGCTGAGATACCTGCCGCCATTGACGAACGAGACCAGCCCCACGTCGGACAGCCCAGCGACCTTCCGAAACGTGCACTGTGCAGAATGTGTTCTCAGTAACTCGGAGGTTGAGCAAGGCAGATGTGGAGCCGCGCGTGGCGCGCGGTGTGTCCGGTGCTCTGTAAGGCGCGCACCAGAGAGAGGTACGAGGGGGTCGTGACGAGGACGCCGGCGCCCACCGAGTCGATGGCGCAGAGGAACAGGTCTGGGGAGTTGAGCACCCGCAGCGAGACATGGTCCGACTCTGTCGACCTGTTCACCGCGGCTTCCTCGCGCCACATGAAGTCCGTGTCTCCCCACAGTGGGCTCTCGGTGGCGTACACTGCGCGTGCGCCAGGGACCACTCAGCAAATTTTCTTCTATGGGGTGCGAGTCTGTCGGAACGAACCGTTCCCTCTGGCACCGGAGCAGTGGCGGAGGCTCATGGTGGGCTCGGCCACGGAGTAGAACGACTGCAGTAGTGGTACGCGCGCGCTGCACAGCACCAGCGCTGACAGGAGCACTGCTAATGGCCTGTGCATGTTATCCGGTGGTCTTGACAATATATGATCAAACCGGATGCCCCTTTTGTGAACGAAATTTGGACGACAGAAATGTGTTGTTGCCCTGTTTGGGCATGCACGCCCAGCGGGCGTAGGTTCTGCCACGGGCGCGAGTGTATTATCCGCCACCTTAATTGTCCGTAAGTTATCAGTAACCACCGTTGACATGGTTGTACCTCGGTGAAATTTACTCCTGCGGCCCAAAGCGGAATGCCGCTCAAACGACAGGCAAAGGCCAGGCAAAGCAACACACATGCTTCTCAGAAGAAGACTCACTATTGTATTTTCACAGAGAAATGCAGGTCGCTGGGCCGTCAGTTGGCGGGTTTGCCGGTGCTCTCGACAGAAGTGCTCTCGAAGGAGATCACGGGCGCCGACGACGACACCGTGTCCGCGGGCGGCGGGGGCGGGGGGACGACGCCGTAGGGGTACAGGGGCCCGAGGGGCATGGCCTGCAGCGAGGCAGCCATGAGGTCCGTCGAGACCTGCAGCTGCGTGTTGACGGATGTCAGGACTCCCAGGTCGACCTTGGGCGATGGCATCGAGCTCGACGACGAGCCGCCGGTCCCGGGGCTCATGTAGGCGCTGCCCCCGAGGCCCGGGGGCGTGATGATCTTGTCTGCGCCGGTCATGGTGGGGTCGAACGCCGTAGACGTGGCCACGAAGTCGACAGATACGTTGTCGATGGGGATGTTGGGTGCTGACCTGCGCTCCTTGGCACGCACGACGGCGACGACAACGGCGACCGAGACAACGACCAGCATGAATCCTCCCCCTCCGACAGCGCCACCGATGATAGCATCGGTGTTCGTGCTGGACGGGCAACGAGAGTTAATTATAAGTGAGTTTTGACTTTGTTTTTCGCACCTCTTGGAAGCGGTGGTGGCGCTGCACGTGTCGAAGCGCCAGTCGCGCTTTGCGCAGACGGCGGGGATGTCGGAGGGCCCTGAGCTGGTGAAGCACGTCTGCAGGCTGTCGCACCATCCGCA
Source organism: Mastigamoeba balamuthi (assembly GCA_902651635.1). Classification (NCBI taxonomy): domain Eukaryota; phylum Evosea; order Mastigamoebida; family Mastigamoebidae; genus Mastigamoeba; species Mastigamoeba balamuthi. Next base: position 854,334 of record CACRSC010000075.1, read on the forward strand.
GCGCGAGTCGGTGAGGCACGAGCGGCAGAGCGCGTTGACGCTGCACGGGTCGCTCGACGACGAGCTGCTCATCGTCGCGTTCTCCATCGGCAGCACCGACTCGAAGACAACGACGGCGAACGAGTAGCGCGGCAGCACCACCGAGACCTTACGCACCGCCGTGATGTTCCACGTCACCGGCGCCACAGCCGTAGACGTCGGCGACGCCCCCGCCAGCAGCGTAATGCTCACCGTCGTCGCCGCCGCCGCCGCAGAGCCGCTGCCAGGCGCGACGAACGTGGCCACCTGCGGGGACGACGCCCAGTTGGCAGCTCGAAACACTGCGTTGCCCGCCGGCGTGCGGCACGAGATGGCGTTGGTGCCCGTCGGGACGGTCGTAGTCAGCGTGTACGAGCACGGCGCCTCGGCTACCATGCGGTGCACGTGGTACGAGGGCAGCAGCTGCGTGCTGCCGCTATCAAAGGCCATGAGGGCCACGTTCATCTGAACGGCGTTGTTGTTGCGCAGTGCTGGCGCCAGCGAGTAGTGGGCCACCACGTCGGCGTTGCGCTCCATCCCGATGATCCACGCGCCCTCGGCTGCCGCGGCGTCCACTGAGGCTGTGTCCGTGGCTTGGGCCGCGTTCGTGACAGAGACGAGAGGCAGCGACCGGTCGTAGTTGTCGTACTTGCGCACACCTGCCAGCATTGTACTCTGGAACTGCTGGAAGCGAGCACTCCACGTCGTGCAGAACGTCCGGTCTGAATGAAAAAGTCAGCGACGATCCATCAGGACGATCGATCGCACTCGACAGACACGGGTTATTGGCGATGGACGCCCCCGATGCAGTGATGTTGATGCCGGGGAAGGCGGCAGCGATGGCCTTCGCCATAGGAGTGAAGAATCTCGTGTAATTGGCCATCAGGTTGTCATAGCCGCTCCCGATCTGCACCTCCCGCACATTGAACGGCAGCGTGTGGCCGTTGCTCTTCCTCATCGCCCCATACGTCGTCGTCGCCGCCCCGTTGGCGTACTCGATCATGTGAACTGCTCACAATCGAAGAAGCGAAGAAGGTGTTAATGACTGGCGCCAGGCAAACCCAATCCAAGTGTAAAAAGACCACTAAATGAGGAGAGAGCGGAGCAGACGTGCCGGCCTCCTGGGCGATGGACGCGGGATCAAAGGACGAGGGATAGGAGCCAGTGTCGCCACCGACGCGGCCGGCGAAGAGGGAGAGGATGGGGTGGGCTGCGAGGGACTCGGCGAGGAGGAGGAACTCGTGGAGGCCGAGGCCGTCTGTGGACCACGAGCCCCAGGCGCTGCTGCAGTGCCCTGGCCTCGCGTCTGCCTCCCCCAGTGTCGTCCCGAAGCTCCACCGCGTGTCCGCTGACGTCCCCTCGAGCGTCTTGCCCCACGGGAACTGCACGTACGATGGCTTGAGCGCTGCCAGCGCAGTGTACACGTCCTTGCGGAACAGCCTGCGAGTGACGCAACGCAAGCAACGAACAGTCAGTCGATCGAATGCACAGCGACCGTGCAACACATTTGATCAAAATGGGAGACAAAAGTGCGGACCCGAGGACAGCGTCGGCAGGGATGAGAGAGAAGCTGTCGAGCCACACAGTGCACGAGCCCGTCACTGCCACTCCGAACACAAAGTTTGCGCTGGTCGACGTCTTCTGCCCCATCAGCGTGAACTCCATTTTGGCCCAATCTCCAGCCTCGATGCTCTTCGTCCACGTGGTCGACACATCATCAGTGGTGTCGCGGAGCACAGCGGACGCTGACCAAGCACACGAGGACTTGGCGCGGACGCTGCCCTTGTACGATGTGCCCAGGGCCACAGCGATGCCCCAGTACCCCGGGTTGGTCAGCTGCACCGTGGCAGCGGCCGTGGCAGCCACGCTCAGCGCCACGGGGTTTGTGTCGAACGGGTGTGTCGCTGTCGTCAGCCCCACCGTCGCTGTCCCCTGCGTCGTGGCCACCGTCCAGGGCCGCATGTCCGTGGACACGGAAATGTCACTGACGTTCATGCCATCGCCGAGGATGCCTCTGCCGAGGGACTCGAAGTCTCTGTTGCGGATGAGCTGCGCGTAGAGGCCTCCGTCCGACCCGAAGTTGGCGTCTGCGGAAGCGCTGTCTGTCAGAATAAACAACGCTCTCGGAGGTTTATGGTGGATCGGACCTTCGAGTGTGATGCCGAACAGAGTCGAGCTGATCTTGCGAGCTGTCTGCCCGGTGGTGCTGATGTTTGCCCACGCTGGAGTCCCGATGCGGAGCAAACTCCACGACGTGTTTCCGCTGGTGCTGCCAGCCGTGTTGCCTATCTTGAACGCCGCGGTGCCTGTGCAGGAGCTCGTCGTCTGCGCGACCTTCGGGGTCAGGAATGTTCCGGTGTCGTTGTTGTACAGCGCTATCCCTCCCAGCAGGCGGGCCTGCGGGTCCGCCTTCACCACAAACGAGCATTGCCTCTCCGCCCCCGACGGGTCCCTGAGCTTCGCCTCCGAGCCATCCAGGCAGAAGTACTGGTTCATGTGGTTCGCTGCCCTGATCGAGATCGACAGAGGGTCCGTGGTGTCGAGCCCCTGGTGGAGTCGATACTAAGTCTCTCTCCCATTTTATCTGTGCCACTGTTACCTTCTCGATGACCCAGATGAAGTCGTAGTTGCTGACAGAGCTGGTCGCTGTGGCCGTGACGGAGCCGTTGCAGTAGTGCATGTAGGGGGTCGCCTCCCAGTAGAACCCGTTCTTGATGGCGACGAAGGTGGTCTCGACGGGTGCCCACGTCGCGCTCTCCTTGGTGGGCGGGAACGCGTTGAGCTGCACGTCGACTGCCTGGCTGCTGCTCAGCCACGTGGCGCACAGGCCGGTCACCGTCGTCCCCACCGATAGGTACCTGCCCTCGTTGACGAAGGACACCAGGCCCGGGTCTGACAGGCCAGCCACCTTCCGGAATGTACACTGCAAAGAACCGAACCCGTGTTCAAAAATGGCGACTGAATACGGTACGTAGAAATTGAGGACAGAGGCGCTGTGCAAAGCAGAAAAAAAAGGAGGCGGATGCCAGCAGAGGCGATCTGAGTGAGTGCGCACGAGAGAGGCGGATGTGGGCTGCATGACGTTGATGGACATGCTGTTGGTGTCGGCGGCACAGAGGAACAAGTTCGGGAGGTTGAAAACTCGCAGAGAGACGTGGTCCGCGTCTGTCGACCCGTTGATCGCAGCCTCCTCACGCCACATAAAGTCCGTCTCTCCCCAGATGGACACAGTGGCGTACACTGACCGCGCGGGCGACTTAAGCGTCAGAATAACTCGTGCCGCGGTCTTTGATTGATCAGGGCAGGGCGAGGTTTACCGTTACCTGACGACCCTGAGCAGTGCCGCATGCTTTTGGTGGGGTGCGAGACAGAGTAGTACGACTGAATCAGCGGGGCCCGCGCATCGCACAGCGCCAGCCCCGCGCACAGAAGAACGAGCAGGAGCTTCATTGGCACAAAAAACCCGGCAAAAGTGATGTCACAGGTGAGCTCAGTGTTCGTTACACAGAAGTTTGAGATGTAATATTGCGCGTGGCGGATCCTCGGGCAAAAGCGGTTGTCCTGGCAATCTGCATTTTCTGTGCCGTTGCCAGCGCAAGGTGGCGAATCGTCGGTGGGTTGCCGTAATTTGGCTGCTCGTTTTTGTGTTTTTGTATCGCCCGAAGAAGAGCACGAAACAAGGCAATCAGCAAAGGCGGCGCCCCAATGTGTCGGCTCTCTTTGGTGCAGTCGGAGATTTCTCGCAGGCCTTGCCGGACTTGCGGCGCCCCGCGTGATCGCTGGCCAGAAGCCGAGGGCTGGCGTTTTCTCATTTACCTAGTTTATTGAAGCTTGGGGTGGTTCCATTTTTCACCAGTGCACCACCGCGCGCGACACAGCTCGCAGTGCATCCCTAGTGTCAGCGAGGGTCAGAAAGCCGCCCGTCGGAGCGGAATGAGCGGCCCGACGAAATGAGACGACGCCATTTTCTGCGGAGATACACACCACACAGAGGGGCGATGACGCACGCAGAAGCAAATCGGAGATATCGGCGGAGATATCTCTGCAGACCGCACAGGCAGCGGCAGGCGTGGCGTCGCACACTCGCGGGCAGCGGAGATGAAGAAGGGGGGGAGCATCAAGCGGGCAGGGCCGGACTTTGCCAAGCGCAAGGACAAGGCGGGGGCCAAGAAGGCGCGGCGGGCCAACGAGACGGACACGGCGGTGGTGGCGCGCGCCGTCGTCCTCCCCGTCCAGGGCGCCCTGGCCGCAGCCACCGCCGAGGGCACGCGCAGGCGCCTCAGCCTCGCAGAGGCCCTCAGCAGGACGACGCACAGCAGCGCCCACACGCGGGCAGAGGCCCTGGGGGCCGTCAGGGAGGCCCTCGCAGGAGCGCAGGGGGCGCAGGGGACGCAGGGGGCCATGGCGGGGGCGGCCATCGAGGCCTGCGCCGCACTGGCTGCCGACGCCGACAAGAACGTCAGGGCGCAGCTCAGGCCCACCCTCTCGGCCCTCCTCGCCCTCCTCGACGAGGTGCGCCTCTCTCCCCCGTCCCTCTGCTGGTGCTGCTGCCTTGCTGCCTCTGTTGTGTTCTGTTCTACTCTCTCTCTCTCTCTCTCTCCTCCTCTTCTCAATGTGTTCTGCCCTGCTGCCTCGGCACTATATCTGCCNCTCTCTCTCTCTCTCTCTCCCTCTTCTCAATGTGTTCTGCCCTGCTGCCTCGGCACTATATCTGCCTCCCACTCACCCACCAGCAACTCTGTTCTTCCTTGCTGCCTCTGCTCTCTCTCTCTCTCTCTCTTCGCACACACTGCGTGCTGCCTCCTTCTTTCGTGTCAGGCTCTTTGCCTCTCTGCCTCACACTCTTTCTGCCCTGTCACGCACCCTACTCGAGATGTCTACCTTGTTTCGCCGTGGCTCTGTCTTGCGTCTGTCGTTGCCTGTCGTGCCTCTGTGACTGTTGTGTCTGCTCTGCGTCCCTCCCACCCTCCCACCTTCCCTGCTGACTCTATCGCCCCGCGTGCGTGCGCTCCGCTTGCCTTGCTGGGCTCAGAAAGAGGCGGCGCCATTCATGCCGCTGCTGGTGGCCTACCTCTGCAGCGGCCTCACGCACCTCAGCGACGCCGTCCGCGCCGACACGGTCGAGCTTGCCGCCACCCTCGTCGAGCGCCACGCGCCCCTCCTGCGCCGCCACAGCCGCCCCGTCGCCGAGAACCTCGTCGCCATGGTCGCCTCTGCCAACGCCGCCGCCCGCCGCTGCGCCGCCTCTGCCGGCCTCATCTCCTCCACCACCCGCGCGGCCACCGGCAAGGCCCGCGTCGCCGCCCTCGCCAGCCTCGCCCGCTTCCTGCGCGCCACGCTGCCCGCGCGCAGCAGCGACGACTGCGGCGACAGCGACTGCGCACTCGACTGCGCAGACGGCGACAACGCAGAGGGCGCGTGGAGGCGCAGGCTGGCCCTCACGCGGCCCGCGCCCCTCGTGTCGGCCAAGAAAGACACGTCCGTGCTGGCCGCGGCGGCAGGGCCTGCGGCTGCTGGGGCGTTGGCAGAGTTTGGCCCGCAGGTGCGCACTTTTGCGGCGTCTTTGAGGGCGCGGGCACAGCGGGGGGGGGAGCACAGCTCACTGTTGCCGCGGCCCTGCAGGACGCGGAGAAGGTGTACCACGCGGTGCACTCGGGGCTGCTGGAGATGTGGATCGAGGCCTCTCCGTCTGTGGTCACTGCGGAGCAGGCGCCCGTGCGTTTGCCGCGTTGCTCTGCACTCTTTCTCTCCTCTCTCTCCCCCTCCCCTCTCAGTGCCTTTGATGGGCCCCTTTGTCCTGCTGCTGACATCCTGCTGCCCACACACGCAACGCAACGCCAACGTGCAGCGCCTCAAGCTCATCCTCGAGACCATCGACCTCCTGCTGTCCTGCGTGGCCCGCACAACGTGCGCTGCCGCCCCCACACGCGCCCCACCCGCGCCCTCTTTCGCTGTCGCATCGCTCTGGTTTCCGGGAATTTGGAGTGCCACGTGTGTGTGCCTGCGCCACGTCACCCCCTCACGCCGGCCCCCGCGCAGCGCCGTGGGCGACGCCGGCGAGCCGTGGAGCGGGTACCTGAGCGACTACCGCAAGCACCTGCTGGCGTACTTCCCGCTGCGCTGCGAGCCGCACGAGGAGCGGGCGACGCAGGCGCTGGTCGCGGAGATCAACGCGCTCGTCTGCCTCGTGGCCCTCCGCTTCCTCCCGCGCGCCCACTGCGGCTCCCCGGGCGCCCCCTGCGGCCGCGCGGGGCCCTGCTGGTCCGCCCCGCTCGCCGCCCACGTGGCCCACGCGCTCGAGACGCGCGCGGCCTGCGCGGGGCTGCTGCTGCCCGCGTTCGAGGCCCTCGCGGCCCACGCGACCCGCAAGCTCCGCGACGCGCTGCTCCGCGCCTTCAGCGCCTACAGCGCCGGCCTCCCCGCGGCCTCGGCGGCCCGCCTGGCCTGCGTGCGCTTCGTGGCCAAGAGCGTCGCCGCGGCCCCCGGGCGCGAGCTGGCCGCAGAGCACCGCCAGTGGCTCGCGGAGCTCCCGCGCGTCCTCTGGCAGCTCCGCGCCCCGCTCAGCCCCGTCGCCCGCGCCACGGCCGCCGCCGCCCTCGGCGTGCTCTGCGACGCCGCCAAGCGCCTGCCCCGCGGCGCCCTCGACTTCCTGCAGGCGCCGCTCGTGCCGTTCCTCTTCGCGGTCGTCCGCCCCCGCGCCTCCTCGTCGTCGTCGTCTGCGCAGGGCGGCGACGACGCGAGCAGGGCGCCCGGGAGGAGGGTCTTCGGGCCGTTCCTCGACATGCCCGCGGGCGTGCAGCGCCGCGCGGTGTTTGTGCTCGACAGCTTCTCGGAGATGTCGGCGCAGGCGGACCGCGCGGTCGTCGCCTGCTGCCTCGACCCCCGCGCCACGCAGGCCGCTGCGCGCCTGCTGCTCGAGCTCGCCGAGCGCCAGCACCTCTGGCGCGCCGACCCCGCGGCCGCCGCCGTGGCCCCGCAGCTCGTCGCCGTCGTCTGCGCGCTCGTCGTGGGCGCCGCCGACGCGCAGACGTCGCCGCTCTCGGCGTCGCCCGCGCTGCGCGAGGCCTGCGCCTGCGCCGCCCGCTCCGCCGCCCGCGCCGAGTTCTGGTCCCGCGCGTGCGACGACGTGCTGGCCGCCTGGCTGCTGGCCGCGCCCTCGCCGCGCCGCTGCGACGCCGTCCTGCGCCTCGCCCGCGCCTGCCTGGCGGGCGCCGAGCAGCCGCAGCCCTCGGGGGCCGCTGCCGAGCGCGTGCTGGCCGCCTGCGTCGAGTGCGCAGGCGGACGCGCCGAGGACGACGAGGCCCGGGCGGCGTTCGTCAGCGTCTGCGCTGCGCAGCCACGGCCGCTGGTCGCCGCCGTCTGCGCGTGGTCGCAGCGCGCGACGGGCAGCGCGGACCCCGCGGAGGCCGCAGACGCGGCCGCACGCATCGCAGCCGTGCTCGAGGCCGCGGAGCTGCGGTCTGCGCTGTCGCAGTGCGCAGGCGCCGCAGAGGCCGCTGCAGCGAGGCTGCGGCAGCTGGCGGACGCGGAGGGCAGCGGCAGCAGCGGGGCGGTGGCCAGGGCAGCGGCGGCCATCGAGGGCGCGTGCGCCCAGGCGTACGGGTACAAGATGCACTGAACTCCACGGCACGCACACACACGGCAGCGCAGCGACTGCACCTTCGCCCCAAAGCACTTGCCTGCATCTGTCGCGACGTGCAGCGAACGTGCACACCTCCCGGGGTGCGATCCTGTGGACCCGTGCACCAGTGGAGCAGATATTTTGCCTGCAGTTGGTGCTGCGTGTTGTCAACCGCCTTTTGAACTCTGCAAGCCAATAATCCTGTCGGGAGCACAAATAGTAAAAACAGCAGCGATCCCCGCAAGACCCCTTCTGCACCTCCGGAATGCCGATGCGGGCCCTCGTCGTGCTGCTGGCGGCCTGCGCCCTGGGCGTCTCGGCGCGCAAGCCCCTGTTCCAGACGTTCTACAGCGCACAGAACCCCGCGCTGGCCCTGCGCCACACGGTGTCGCTCTCCAACGGCGTCCTCGTCTCGAGCAGTGCGCCCTTCACACAGGGCCCCCCTGCCCCCCTCCGTCTCTCAGCGCCCCTGCAGTGTACGCGACGGTGCCGCTGTGGGGCGAGACGGACTTCATGTGGCGCGAGGAGGCCGCCGTCAACGGGTCCAGCGACCCCACGCACGTCTCGCTGCGCTCCTCCGACTTCCCCGACCAGTTCATCTGCGCCTCCGACTTGAGCTCCACCGGCGTCTCCTTCGCCCAGCCCTCGCAGAACTCGCTGGTGCGCCCCCTCGTCCCCGCCCGGCTCGTCGCTCCGGGGTCCCTGCTGCGCCGCCCGCCTGCGCATCGGCTCTTTCGGGTCTGCTGCATTAATTTGCTTTTCCTGCCCGCAGTGTTGCATTTTTCGCGCACTGCGTGGCCCCCAAAAAAACACCGCGCGATCCTGACTTTTCAGCGCTCCAGTGCATTTCGCTGTGCCCGCGCCCACTCAGGGGGCGGGCCGCCTGCCCCCGGCGCTCGCGCGCGACCCGGCGGTGCACTTTTGCTTTCGTGTCTGGTTTCTGTTTGCGTCGTCGCGCGACGTGCACTCGGGGCCCCCACTGTGTGATTCCGCCCCCAAAACAGCAGGCGGGGGCACAAGTCCCCCCCACACACCCCCGGCACCTCTGCCGGCTTGCTGCGCACCGGCCCGATGCGGCAGTGGTGCAGTGAACCCGTTCTGATAACGACTCCGCACCGCCCCCGCACCCGCGCAGTGTACGTTCCGCAAGGTCGCGGGGCTCTCGGACGTGGGCCTCGTCTCGTTCGTCAACGAGGGCAGGTACCTCACCGTCTCGACGGCGCTGTCGGGCTGCTGCGCGGCGTGGTTCACCACTGCCAACGCCGCGGCGTTTGACGTGCAGCTCAACTCGTTCCCGGCGAGCAAGGCGGCCGCCACGTGGATCCCCATGGACTCGACCTTCGTCTCGATCCGCGCGGGGCTCTACTACAACACCAAGGAGCCCCTGCTGCACTACTGCGACACCACGGGCACCGCCTCGTTCACCGTCAGCACGACTGACTCGGACTACCCGTGGAACTGGCTCGTCGAGCAGGGCCTCGACTCCAGCGACGCGCTCTCGGTCTCGCTGCGCTCCGCCAAGTACCCCGACCGCTACCTCTGCTTCGACGGCGTCGCCGCGGCGATGCGCGACCCCGCGGGCGTCGAGAAGAACTGCTCGTTCCTCCTCAAGAACGACCCGCTGCACAAAATACTGGGCTCGGTCAACTTCTACCACACGCCGACGGGCAAGAACCTGGCGCGCGCCTCCACGACGACCGCCAACACCTGCGTGCCGTCGGCCGCCTCGTACGGGATCGTCGGCATCGCGGACCCCCTCTCGACAAACTTCACGACGTGGAGCTTCAAGCGCATCCTGACGGCCGTCCGCGCAAACGTCACCGCCGCGCTCACGACCTCGCGCAAGGTGGACCCCCTCCTCTTCGGCATCACCCTCGACGGTGCGCTCCAGGACACCCACCCCTCACCCCCCGCGCACAGCAGCAGCTCACGCAGCGCCGCCGCCTCCGCAGACGCCAACTTCGGGTCAGACGGAGGCCTCTACGCGCAGCTCATCCGCAACAGAGACTTCGAGGCCCAAGGCAGAGGCAACCTCGGCGACGGCCTGGCTGTCAGCAGCACCGCCGTGGCGACGGACATGCGGCCCTGGACGGCTGCGGTGACACAGGGGACAGCGACGGTGGGGCTGACGACGGCGACACACCCGTTCGACACAAACCCCGTGGCGCTGAGCGTGGCTGCCACGGCCGCTGCCACGGTGGAGCTCAAGAACCCGGGGTACTGGGGCATCGCTGTGGTCAAGGGCACAACCTACAAGGGCAGCGTCCGCGCCAAGTCCTCGTGCACGTGGACCGCGTCGGCTGTGCTCCGCGACAGCAGCGACAACGCGGCTTCGTCGCAGTGGACGCAGAGCATGTCGGCTAGCGACGCGTGGGCCAAGGTGGAGTTCACGCTGACGGGGCAGACGGCGCTGTCGAGCGGGACCTTTGTGTTCGGAGTGGCAGTGACGGGCTCGTGCACTGTGTGGCTCGACAGCTTCTCTCTCATCCCTGCCGACGCTGTCCTCGGGTCCGCACTTTTGTCTCCCATTTTTGATCACATGTGTTGCGGTCGCCGTGCATTCGATCGACTGACTGTTCGTTGCTTGCGTTGCGTCACTCGCAGGCTGTTCCGCAAAGACATATACACTGCGCTGGCAGCGCTCAAGCCATCGTACGTGCAGTTCCCGTGGGGCAAGACGCTCGAGGGGACGTCAGCGGACACGCGGTGGAGCTTCGTGGGGACGGTGGGGGAGGCAGACGCGAGGCCAGGGCACTACAGCAGCGCCTGGGGCTCGTGGTCCACAGACGGCCTCGGCCTCCACGAGTTCCTCCTCCTCGCCGAGTCCCTCGCAGCCAAGCCCATCCTCTCTCTCTTCGCCGGCCGCGTCGGTGGCGACACTGGCTCCTATCCCTCGTCATTTGTGCCCGCCACGGTCGCCCAGGAGGCTGGTGAGCTGTTTTAGTTCTCTCCCGCTCCCCTCCGTGCGGGGCCTTACGTCCGGGGCTTGCGCAGTGGACATCCTCCAGTACGCCAACGGGGACGCGAAGACCAAGTACGGGGCGATGCGCAAGAGCAACGGCCACGCGCTGTCGTTCGGCGTGAGCGAGGTGCAGATCGGGAGCGGCTACGACAGCTCCATGGGCGACTACTCCAAGTTCTTCTTCCCGATCATCAACGCCGTCGCCACCGCCTTCCCCGCTGTCACCGTCACCGCCTCTGGCGCCACGCTGGCCAGCAACCCCTGCCTCTCCAGTGCGCTGCGCTGCGTCCCCCCGAGCCCTCCCCGCCAGCCCCTGTACTCACAGCCCTCGCAGACCGCAGCAAGTGCGTCGCGTGGAGCTCGAGGACCGAGTCGTACCAGTACGCGCTCTACCAGGACGCGCACAAGTACGACAGCTACGACAGGACGCTGCCCAAGATCGCCCTCGCCAACGGCTTCCAGGCCACGGAGACCGCCACCATCGACGCGGCCACCGCGGCTGCCGCGGCCGCCATCGGCGCCGAGCGCAACGGCGACGTGATGGCGCACTACTCGCTGCTGCCGCCGCTGCGCAACAACAACGCCGCGCAGTCGACGCCGGGCCTCGTGGCCTTCGACAGCGCCCAGACGGTCCTGCTGCCCGCGTACCACGTGCACCGCATGTTCGCCGCGGCGCCGTGCGCGTGGACTCTCGAGACGGCGGTGCCCACGGGCCGCGAGGCCGTCGCGTGCCGCACGCAGGACGGCGGCGTTGTGTTCCGCGCGGCCAACTACATGGCGTCGCCGCTCATCGTCACGTTCGCGCTCTCGGGCGCGGGCAGCGTGCCGTCGACGCTGAGCATCACTACGCTGTCCGGGGGGTCCGCGCGGGTGGCCAGCACGACGGAGCTGGTGCCCGTGACGCGCACGACGACGCCGGCGACGCGCGTGACGGTGGTGATGGCCGGGTACTCGTTCGCCGTCGTCTCCATGGGCAACGTCTCGGACCTGCCCGTCGTCGACCCGTGCAACGAGCACGGCATGTGCCGCTCGTGCCTGGCCGACGGCAAGTGCGGCTGGTGCGCGGGGCTCAAGACGTGCATGTCGGTCAACGGCTCGTACGGGCTGCCCTACGCCTGCCGCACGCTCGACTGGCGCGTGACCATCTGCACCCCGTCCTCGGGCGGCGACAGCACCAACACGGGGGCCATCATCGGCGGCGTCGTGGGCGGCGCTGGGTTCCTGGTGGCCGTGCTGGCGATCGTCTGCATCGTGCTGGTCGCGCGCAGGAAGTCGCAGCCCAAGCAGGTGCCCAACATCCCCATCGAGAACGTCTCTGTCGACTTTGTGGCCGCGTCGACGGTGCTCGACCCCTCGGTCGGCATGGGCGGGCCCATGACGATGGGCGGCCCGATGACGACGATGGGCGGGCCCATGACGACGATGGGCGGCCCCATGACGATGGCGAGCATGGGCCTGGGCATGGGCCCCATGACGACGACCGTCGGCCTGGGCCCCAACTCGGGCGGCACGCTCAACCAGCAGGGCGTGTCGTCGGGCGGCTCGACCAACACGCCGCCGCGCATGGACCTAGGCGTGCTGGGCTCGGTCAACGGGCAGATCCAGATCTCGTCGGACCTCATGGCCATGGCGATGCCCCAGATGGCCATGAACCCCATCTACACCTACGGCGCCGTGCCCCCGCCCCCAGAGATGTCCGGCTCCTCGGGCTCGGGCTCCGGGGCCAACCTCTCTATCGGGAGCAACAAGTCCCCCAGGTAGGGCAGCGGGGGAAGAGCGCGACGTGCTTGCGGCTGACACACTACACACAAAAACAACAACAGAAACAAAACAACCAACCCACCTAAAGGCCCGCGAAACCTGGCTGTCAATGGGGGGGGGGGGGCTTGCGCGGCCTGTTGTTGGCTCTACTCTGTTGTGTTGGATCGAGTGGCTCTGCCGGTCGCCGGTCACACTGGCGCAGGTGACCTGGAGCGCTTGCCCTGGCGCTGCCTTTCGAAGGTTGCCCTGTACTTGTCCATCGGGAACACCTTGAGCACCGCCACGAGGCTCAAGAGGTCCGAGGCGTACTCTCTGAGCTACGGGTCCTCACGTGCGCGCTCCACATCTTTCTCTGCCTGTTGAGCAGGGATCAGCGGAAAATCAACGGAGGAGAACGTCGCGAAGTCGCGGTTCTGGGGTTGCGGACGTCCGGGGGAAACTTCTGGAAGAGGAGACCCGTACGTTCCTCCAAGGCTTCCCGACGAGACCGGCAGTGATGGAGCTTGCTGCAGCGACCCCCCTGTACACACAGACCGGATTGGATGGCTGATTCACGTACCGCGGCATGAGCTGCTCTGGTCGCTCTGAAGCAGGACCTCGGCAGTGGCAACGACATCTCCCAGGCGAACCACACCGAAAGCGCGCCGCAGGACCTTGTACAACATTATGAGTATAGCATGACCAAGCTGTCCTCCGAGGTCGAGAGACTTGATCTCCTCATCTCTGGCCTGGTTTTCCTTGTCCTTTGTCTCGCGTGTCTTCGTGAAGTGGAACACCGAGGACTCGAACTCGTCGACGATGACACTGCATTACATTATGGCCACTGACACTGACTGCCGGATAGTATTAAAACTACACTTTGCACTTTATTTCCGGATATTTATTTGTCTATGTTACCAATTGAGTCAATCAACCAATCACAGTGCACGATACCTAAACAGCCAGGGTCAATTAGAATTGGTCTAAGGAAGAGCATGTGCTGGCCCTGGCTGCTGGGCTCTGAGAATCGCGTACTTCGCGTGCAGCCGTGCAGTCCCTGTCAACGGATTTGGTTGCGGCTCCTCCGCCTGCTGCGCCTTCTTTTTCTCGTTGACTTTCCGTGCTACAGTTGGCAGTGGACCATTCTCATGCTGCGCCTTGGGCCCAGCCTCTCTGGGGATAGGTCCGCCACGAGTGCTCGTAAGGGCTGGCACTGTCTTCACGATGCTGGGCTGCAGCGTGACGAGGTACCGCGGCAGGTTCTGCGACGCCTCGAACGTCACCAGCTCGTGGAACACCGCCTGGGACAGTTCCGAGCACGCCACGTAGTTCTTCTCTTTGGAGTTGGCACTGGCGGGGCGGACGGGGATGAAGTGGGCGTCGTAGTTGGCGTAGCTGCCCTTGCCCGTCAGCCGGGGCATGTCTCCGTCGACGACAGGGAAGGCCGAGAAGAGCGAGACCCAGTTGACGAGCAGGGCGCCCCTGCTGTACACCTCGCTGGCGTAGCGCGCCTCGTACGCGCTGTACACCCCCTTCCCGAAGAAGCCCTCGTCCGTCGTCGCCAGGCTCGCGAACCCCGCCCGGAACACGCTCTCCAGCGCCTCTGCCCGCGTCCCGTGCCACATGGCCACCACCTTCACGTTGGGGTACGCCGCCTCCGGCGTCCGCCGCGCCATCTCCATCAGCCGCTCCCTCACCGCCGCCCTCGTCGCCCTGTTCCCCTCTCTCTCATATCCCGGTGCGAATGCCACGTTGCCCACGCGGGCCTGCAGCTGGGCGACGCGGTTCTCGAAGGCCTGCTCCAGGTGGGGGCTGTAGATGATCTGCACGCGCGCCAGCTCAAACCCCGGCACTGGGCTCCGCTGGTACAACTCCACCACAAACTCGCTGTCCTTCCGCCCAGGATCAATTAGGGCAAAGCTCTTGCCGCCACCGATGGTGTCGGGCCTGAGCGACTCGTCGAAGTGCCACACACGTGGCTCCCATTTGGTCACCTCTGTAACGTGTCTGTGCAGGACGAGGACAATGGCAACACAGGCACCAATGATGAGCAGGAGAGCAACACCGCCGCCAACAGCGCAACCAATGATCAATGCAGTCTTGCTGCGGTGCGAGCTTCCGTGCGAGTACTGGATGTCGATCCCGGCAGTGTTCCCATGCGAGTTGCTGGCCGCGATGCGCAGCTGAACACTGGATACATTGACGGCGATCATCCGCGCCCAAGCAGAGCCCTCGGACATGAGCGATGCGCACTGCGAGTCCCAGCTGGTGGAGAATCTGAAATTGCACTCAGACGCGCTTGCGACGGGCTGGCAGGCATCGGAGACTGCTTGCGAGAATGCCCACGTGCACTTGATCTGACCCAGGGCTGACACCGCGACGGTTATCCGGCGGTCTCCAATCTTCGCCGTGCAGCCGAGAGACTTGCTGTCGCTGAAAGCACCGCACTTCCGTGTCCACAGCGACAGGCCGGGCAGATAGAGGGTGCTGATGTCATCGGCGATGGCGATGCTGGTGTCCAGCGAGGTCGCGATGAGTTGCATCTGCTGCGACCCCAGCATGACGACAGTTCCAGAGAAAGTCCTCGCCGACGCGTTCGAGTCGGCGGGCATCCCGATCACGAGGTCATCAGAGCCATCGCCATCAATGTCTCCTCCTTTCCCAAAGTACCTCCCGAGGAACGGCCCCTCCTTCGGCCCAATGAGCGAATACCCGTCCGTCCCTTTGATTTCAGGCAGGTAGATAAAACTCTTTCGATGGCCCCCGCCCCTCCAGCACTCCTGGGCATCGGGGCGGATGGCCTCAGCAGAGTCGTTGCAGCCCAGCAGAATGAAGACCTGATCTGTGTCTTTGATGCCTGGGAAGCGAGGTACTCCAATGAACATGTCGCCAACGCCATCGCCGTTGACGTCCCCGGCAGACCCGTAGCTCGAACCCAGCAGCGCATAACTCCTACCGATCACCACAAACCCCATCTCGCCGTGTCCGCTCACGTACCCCACCATGTCGAATGCGCCCGATCTCTTGTGTATCCACGAGTCTGGCGACCTGCTGCCCAGCATCACGCTGATCACCCCGGCCTCCTTCAGGTTGTACAGATCTTGCTGTGGCAGCCCCACCCCCAGGTCGTCCACCAGGTCTCCGTTGACGTCCCCCAGCGCCTGTGGCAGCAGGACGTCTGCGCACTGCGAATCCCCGGGGAGCGTGCCGCTGGACCTCGACCCGGACGTCAGCACAACGCCAGTGCCCACACTCAGATTGCGGTCGGCTGAGCCCAGCACCACACGCAGCCATCCGCACTGCGCCATCGCGACCGCAACGTCGCCCATGCCGTCCCCGTTGATGTCCCCGATGCCTGTGATGTTGGCGCCCCTCCCGCTCCCGTAGCTCTCCTTTGCCGTCCACCCCATGCCGTCGATGCTCACCGCAGCGCCTCTGCTGATGTCTGCCGACCCGAACACAATGAACGTCCGATACCTCTCGGTGTTCCCGTGCGTCTCGAGCCCAAAGTCCGACAGTCCGTCGCCGTCCACGTCGCCCAGCGCGCTCACGGAGCTGCTCGTGTCGCCGCTGAGACCCGTAACAAACGACACAGCGGACAGGTCGGGCCCCAGGAGCACCATGGCACGCACACCGTCCCCTGTCTGGCCCAGAACGCCCACGAGGACGTCGTTGACCCTGTCGCCGTTGTGGTCGCCCAGCGCACCGATCGACAGCGCTGTCTTGGCGACCGCGTACTTGGTCGGCATAACCAGCCATCCCAATGTGTTTCTGGTGGTCTCTGAGAGCGGATGCTTGACTGTCCTCCACTTGCTGTTGGTGACCACCACGAGGTCCCAGCACCCCGTGTCCTCGTTGGCCATGGCAAACGCAAAGTCGGGGATTGAGTCATTTGTGACGTCGCGGACACCCGTCGAGAAGTAGCCTGACCGAGTGGCCTTTGGGTGTGACACAACACGGATGCCCTTGTCCTTGTGGACGCTCGAAAGGGTGGCGTATTCATTGAGATAGAGGTCGACCACGCCGTCACTATCAAGATCTCCCATCGTGATAATACTATTTGTTCTCTCGCATGGCCACGATGCAGAGAAAATTGCTATCCGAGCAGAGATTGACGCACTGAGGCAGTTGTCTTTGAGAGTATAACTCCCTTTTGACACTATCCACTGGCACCCGTAGGGCATTTCAATTTGGTTTACGACGTCCGGGGCATGGTCTCCATCGAGGTCTCCCCACTCCATACCGCTGGCCGAGAATGCATCACAGAAGTTCACTGCCACATTGGTGTGATCCTCGATATTGGTTTTGAGATCCTTGCCAAAAACAACCCTCTGCGTCACTGACCCTGAAATATCGTTGAACATAGCAATCAGATCAGATTTTCCGTCACGGTCGAGGTCAGCTCCACGCATGCCACGGAATCTGTAGTACATCCCTTTTCCTGCAGGCTGCGCTGCGAACACCGTGAGTATGCGCTTTCTTACACCATCATCCCTCGATAGTGGCAATTTGGCCTCGCTCCACGTGATGTTTTGGCGACCAAACACCACTACCAGAGAGAGGAATTCCACCTCCTCGGAGTAGATCACACCCATGTCACTGAACTGGTCTCCATCGAGGTCGCCGAGGCCAATGAGAGACCTCGCTTGAATTCTCAGTGAAGATGCGTGGAATAGCACACTAAAGCCACGGTAAACGGCAGCTATAATGAATTTCCTTTTGTCTCAAGAGTTTCCCACGGACAACCCGTAAAATGGAAAAAAAAAGACAAAAAGTCGCATTTAAAACACGAAAACACAGGCCTGTGACGCTCAGGCCCTCTGAAAAAAAAATTGAAACCCAAAAAATGGAAAATGAAAAGCCAAAAACACGAAAAAAAATTGAAAAAAAACGAAGAGAAAATGTGAAATAATCGCATGCGATACAAAAAGGTTTATAATGTAGAAAGAGCGGAAAAAAAGAAGGGAAATGAATAAGGTAAAGCAACGAAGAGCATTGCAGAAATAAAATGAAGTAATGGAAAAAGCAAACAGACCAAAATAAAAAAATAAAAACAAAAAAGCCTAAGTGAAAGAAGCTTGAACAATGCACGGGGGCGAAGAGAGGTGAAAAACCAGTAATATATTTTATTGTAATACCTGTGTGTGAAGTGTGAGCCATGTTTCGAACTGTGAAGGGCGAATAAATTCAACAGCAGTAGAAAGAATAGACATGGAGTAGAATGGGAGCTTGCGGCGCACTAGAGCATTAAGACGGCCCTGACGTGTTAGGGGGGAATGACCCGCAGCCGGGAAGCTCATGATGATGAAGGAGCGGCTGATGACTTTGAACTCGCTGAGATTCCGAACATCCCAGATGGTGTTGGCGTAAGCAGCCATCATGTCCTGGGGATCTATCTGCTGCTGGTTCGAGCGATCACGGTGAATGCGCTGAACCACACAGAAGGCTGGATGCTGCTCGATGCCGGCGTAGAACACTGCCAGCTGACAACCATGGAGAAGTAGAACATCTCCGGGGTTAGAAGAGACGAGCTGGAAAGAGGACTTGCGGGAGCGGACGCCGACGGGACAGGACAGACGGAAGACAGGATTCGTAGGAGGGATGGAGGCAGGCACAGAACGCAGGAAGCTAGTGTCGAAGATGAGGTCGCCCTGCACATTCTGTGAATTATTAACATGAGTCATAGAAAGAGAAAGAGAAACAAAGTATGAGAGAAAACAACAAATCAAATTTTATCGCATGCGATAAAAGAGTGAAGAAGAAAAAGAAAGCAGGGGGAAGAGTGCACAAAGAACAAATAATCGCATGCGATAAAACAAACAAAAGTAAAACATAAAGGCACCGTGGGGTCGACGAAAGTCGCGATGCGAATATCGGGGTGGTCGAGGAGATTGTGCCACCACTCTGCAGCGGGAGCAGAGAACTGGGGCTGGCCTATTGTGAGGAAG
The DNA here is from genome assembly GCA_902651635.1 of Mastigamoeba balamuthi. NCBI lineage: Eukaryota > Evosea > Mastigamoebida > Mastigamoebidae > Mastigamoeba > Mastigamoeba balamuthi. Next base: position 872,623 of record CACRSC010000075.1, read on the forward strand.
GAGCGAATATCCTTCTCGACAAACCAGCTCCACTCTGGAGCATGGCGCAGAACAGCGAGGCCCGGAGGGAATGAAGAGAATATAGGACGGGCAGTCTGGGACCACGGTGTGTTCCAGTTGCGATGGCGGTAGGTGTAAACAGGGAAAGTGACTTTGTTGTCAGTGGTGACCTCGTACACGTGGAAGCCGAATAGGTCGGCGAGAGACGAGTAGTTGATAAGACAGGACTCGAAGTAGTTGGCGAGCATGTAGCAACGCTTGAGGTCAGAGACCTGAACCCTGAAGCTTCTCAAGAACTCTCTGTTGGCCCAAGAGGAAGTGAAGACCTCGGGGACCTCTGGGAGGGACATCACGTTGTTTGCCTTGAAGTAGTTGGAGGGGCTGCTGAAGCACTGGTCGAGGTCATTGTGAGTATGGCCAGGCTGCTGGAAGAACAGGAAGACCTCGTCGACGAAACCGCAGTGCACAAGCATACCGAGAATACCCAACATGACGTTGTTCTTGTTCTGGTTGACGGGGTTGTCGAGGATGAGGGTGAGGCTTCTGGGTTGGTAGGTGGGGTTTAATCGCAGGTGCTCGACGATGTGAAGCAGCAGGGTAGTGCCGATGAGGTCCTGGTTCTTGGGCCACAGGCCAGACATGGAGAGGAGGTAGCGGACCTGGTTGAAGGTGTAGTCGAGCACACCCATTATGAGGAGCCCGGGCCTGGGACAGTTGCCCCAGTTGTTGTAGTTGCAGCGGAGGCAGGGAAGGTTAGGAGCAGTCATGCCATCGATGATGATGCACCACCTGTTGGCGGCATCGGACCTGCACGCATTACACTCTTGGACAACAAACGTCCTCTCGTGGGTGAAGTCAGAACGGTGCTGGGACTGGCTCGTGCGTAGCGACATCAGCTCCTCGGGAGTGAGGGCGTGATTGCAGACCTGGTCCCAGTACGCAGCGCAGATGGAACAGACCCTGTGCTCCCCCTTGCGCTTGACGCACCTGAGCCAGGGGAAGTCGGTGAGCCAGATGTAGTAGAACAGCTTCAGGCTGGGCAGGGCACTGTTGCCGTGGCCCTTGCTCAGGAGATCGGAGACCAGTTCGAGCCAGAAGCTGCAGCGAGACCAGCCGAGGTGCAGGTTCACTGTAGTATGGCCCTTTGGCTGATCTGCATCAGGAAGGAACTCTCCCATCGGAACTACAATGGTGGACAGGTAGGCACGGACAATGGACGATTTCAGGGCAACAGACATGCTCTCAATGGGGCTTTTGCATTAAGTTAGTTTTATCGCATGCGATAAAGCAAACCGCGGTACGGAGTTAAAGTGTAGGAACACCGTCTTGCGATCGAGACTGGTGGCCAACACAAAAGCCTTGCGACACAGAAACAGGTGACACCTCTCGTCAGCCGGGTACAACGTGATTCCGTGTTCCTCGCGCTTGAGCTCAGCGTGTTGGTGAAGGAACGTGGCTGTATCTCTCTGGCTCATGGGGAGCCAGTAGTGCCGAAGGTCGACGACTGCCCTGGGCGACAAATCGAGAAGACAAGAGAGCGAACAGCAATCGCAGAAGTACATCGCAACGAGCTCTTCTATGAGAGCAGAGGCATCGAGCTTCCTACCCTCTCTGGCACTCAGGTAGTTGCTCAACTCCTCGACGACCTGTGAGGCTGATAGAGACGTGGTCTTCAAGCCCTTGGTCAACTGGAGCTGCCTGGCCGTCGTCAGATTTGAGCAAAACCGAAGAGAAGCTGGATGTGAATTAGTTTTATCGCGTGCGATAAAAATGAAAATGAGCAAACCCATGAAGGCGGAGGTGTCGATGGAAGAGGAGCACTCGAAGAAATCGGAGGCAGTCAGGGAGGAGCGATGCTCTGCAAGCTGTTGTTCAGCTTGGTCGTACTCTGTGCTATGCACAGCAAGGGAAGGCGGCATCGGGAGGAGCTGGGATTGGAAGGCGACTATGGGAGTCGCAGCAGCAGTTATAGCGCGGTGGAACAGCGGAGAGCTCGAGGGCAGGTTGTGGAGAGAGCGTGGATCGGGGGGATTGGAAAGAGCTAGTAATATAATTGAGTTATAGTATGTAACTATAGCTTAATGTTGTACCGTTACTGGCCATGCAGAGGGCACTCTGAAATAAAGTGTTAATATGTGTTTTTATCGCACGCGATAAAAACATGAAGAGTATATGGGCAGAGGTATATAGAAGGATAGTATAGAGAAAGAACAGAGTAAACTAAAGGAAATAAGAAATGGTCAAGAAAATAATGTAGTTAATACCAAGGAGTGGTGGAAAATCATTAAACATGGTATTTTATCGCGCGCGATAAAACGAAGCGCTACGTGATGACGTCACAGATTTAAAAAGATACTACCGGAAAAAACAAATCAAGCTAAAAAGATTCATTTTATAACAAAACAGGGAGAGAAGAAGGAGCTCACCAAGCACCGCGAAGACAAGTCAGCGCAATCGCCGGTAGGTAAGTGTTGTATCCCTGCCTTTTTTTATAAAGTGGCTAAATATCCCACCAATGAGATATAATCGATGACGTAAAACGTGACGTCATCGATTACATCAACAGTTTTAGTTTTTTTTATCGCGCGCGATAAAAACATAAACGTAGAGGAGGTAGTACCTCTCATGTGAAAATGAAGCATAAATCCGTAAGAGAACATTAAATAATAATAGCAAATTGTTTTACAAATGTTTGCAAATAGAATTTGATTTGTTTTATAATTAGTCTTAAGCTTCTCCACTCCTCCATTTAATCGCGCGCGATAAAATTGCTTATAGGTAAAAAGGCAAGCAGAGATGGTGAGGAGGCCGTCGTCAACGTTCTGTTTGCCGACGGACAAGAAGGAGGAGAAGAAGAAGAAGAAAGATGAGCAGAAGAGAAGGGAGGACGACAGGAAGCAGGAAACGGCAAAGAGTGTCACGGAGAGCAAGGCGAAAATCACCGACGCGGAGAACGACTACCTCAAGAGACTGCTGCCCCTCCTGTTTCCCGACACGCTGCAGACGAGCAGTACGTAATGCCTACTAATTGCACATTCTAACAATGCACAGCGGAGGATATTCCGCACGATGGTATCGAGGTCAAGGGAGAGGTGAGGGGAATCGCTCCTCAGCTTGGGCTGCCCAAGATCTCGATCGACCACTGCCTCGGAAACATTCCGAAAATCCCGGAAGGTGGAGCGTCCATGTGGGCCATTGTGCGCTGGACTCAGCTCCGACCCGGTATGCTACTTTTTTCAATGCTTTTTGGATAGCATTTTATTATTAAAATACTGTCATTTCCATGTTATTAACATGTTTTATTCAATAAATTACACGAAAATATTGACTAAATTGACATTTTTCAGTGTTTTTAAACATTTGTATAACAAAACACTAAAACTCTGAAATTTAGGGTTTTTGAGGGACACGGATGCAACTCGTGTGCGGGCGTTGTCGAAGGAGATAGCCTCGAGAGGCTGGCAGAGGTTCAGTGGGCGGATCGTTTGCATCGAGAGGTCAGAAGAAAACCACTCTGCCCTACGCGAAGCAGCGAGGCCGTACACCGATGGGCCAACGTCGGCGGTGGACCTGACAGGACCGGAGTACAACGACGTCGCCCTCGCCTGCATCGACGGGAACACCAGGCGGGAGGTCGCTCTGTTGCCGGAAATGTAAGTACAGCATTTTATCGCATGCGATAAAACTAACATGATGTAGGAGCAAGACAATGGGAGACAAGGTCATCGTCGAGATCGTTCTGGCTGACGTCGGGCTCACAGAGTCGCAGCAGGACGTGCTCGCACGTGGGCTTCAGGCCTCGGCACACAGGCATGCGGAGGATCACTTCTTCACATACCTCAAGTGGAGCCTGGACATCATGAGGGACACGGCACTGAGCGTGAGCAAGGAGTCCATCACGGAGGCCGGAGTCAAGCAGGCGCAGTCAGGCGAGAAGCAGAAGAAGATGAAGGAGTCCACGCTGGACAACAAGAAGATCAAGGCGACATCGGAGCTCAACGTCGCAGCGATCGAGAGCAAGGGAGTGGTGAGTGTTATTGTTATTAGCCCTACACTTAAACTCAATCTGTGTTTGCTACAGCTGTTCAGCAAGTTCTTCGAGTCCCCGAACAACTGCAAGAAGGTCGCGCTGATTGCGAGCAAGCTGATGACCTGGAAGCCAGAGGACGTGCAGAAGCTGTTCCACGAGATAAGCAAGATCGAGGGAATTGACAAGATTCCTTCCAGTGCGTTGGAGATGACGACCCTGTGGTCTCTCTCGGTCGACAACGTACTGCGCTTCATCAGGTTTTATCGCACGCGATAAAATCACTACTAACTAATTTGCAGGCGTGCTGCCACTGAGAAGCTCACTCGCGACCAGTGCCGCCAACTGTTCCAGTCGATCCAAGACTCGTACCACATCTACTCGCTGGTCAAGGACTTTATCTCGGCATTGGACTCCGACGACAAGGAGCAGCGCTCATTCTCAAAGACGCAGCTCAGAGTGCTGAAGAACGCAGTGCGCTCCGGTTGGTTGTCGGACTACGTCGACTGCCCTGCCTCGGACTTCGAACTTCAGATGGGGCCAGTGACAGCAGCCATCATGTGGGGAAAGCTGACCAAGGAATCGGAGATCAATGCAGCATCGAAGAACATGGAGAAGAACTCCATCCTGTCCGAGAAGCCGGTCATGGTTAACTGGAACGAGCTCGTCTATCCTGCCAAGGTACAGCTGCAGCACTGTACCTCTGTATTGACTGTTTCTCTGTTTTGTTTCGTGCAGGTATACAAGGAGGTGTCTTTGGAGTTCTCCAGGTGCATGGATCGCTGCTGCACGAACTTCTTCCTCCGAGACTGCTGGACGCAGTGTTACGGGCTGTACAAGTCCTTCCGTCCCAACATCATGCTCGTCGACATGAGCGCACTGCAGTCCCCCGACGACCTGAGGGACTACATACCGAAGCTCAATCCGCTTGGTACTCAACATTATTATACACACGGCATCACTCACAGTCTTTTATCATAGCGTGCGTTGTTGCTGTCGTTTACCCGTGTGACTACGAGCTCCCGATGACGCTGCCATTTCTGCCCCCCCAGAATCCAAAGTCCCGGATGGCACCTCGCTGGTTCCCGACAGCAGTCATTCCCCTGATTCCGACGGGAGAACATGTGTGGGACCAGACCCCCAACAGGCATATACACTACAACCTCGTCGTCAACTTCCTCTCGAGCAAGGCCCGTGATAAGTTCACGTCCTTGCTCAAGTCGACCTTCCTCGCGCTCAAGTCCGATCCCCTGGAGCTGCTGCATGGGAGCTCAAAGCCGACGATAGACTACACGACCGTCCACGACCTGCTGCACTTCATGTCAATCGCCGCGCTGGAGCTGACCGGGGACAAGCCGATGCATCGGTACCTGACGGAGATCAGCTTCGAGCACAGTCTACTCGAGATCGGAGCTCCTTTCGGCCTCGCTCCTCTCCGCTGGGCATTGCGCTCGAGGGTTTGCTACCACAGGACGCGCAATCTGCCGGCTAACGACACCAATGCCATCCTGTCAACGGTGCTTGGGTCTTGTTACTTATCGCATGCGATAAAAGTTCTTTTATGTATTTCTCTTCTTTCTCTCCCTTACATCATTAAGTCAAACTTATGTTTTATCGCATGCGATTAATTCTGTTCTTTGCTTTTTCTCTTACTGTTTCCCGTAGGTCAACCTGAGGCTGCTCCACTTGTTCTCGGTGTCCTACATCAACCTCGTCGACTTCAAGAAGCCAGACACCGATGAATGGGTCCCTTCCTCCCCGCAGGACGCAGAGTCTTCCATGCCCCAGATAATGGGTACTTACATTCATTATCTTCTCTTTTTTACCTAGACTCAGATCCTTCATTCTCAGAGGGGTCGTCCGCCGATGACCGTTCGGCATCTGCCGCTGCTCCAGCTGCCGCTGCTGCCCAGCCTACTTTCGAACCACGTCGTCTCCCTCAGAGCGTCCTCAATCAGTTGCGGGACAGGGATTCCTTCGAATCCAGCATGTCCGCAGAGAACGCTGCTCCGTCGACTCCTCCGGCTGCTCCGTCTCCGCCAGCACCCCGTCACTCGTCTCGCGTTTGTCTTCCTTGTTTTTCTCTTACTTCATCTTACATAATTCCAGGCATTCATCCCCCCCGCTGGCATGGAGGAAGTCATCACCTCTGACAACGGCCGTCTGACCAGCAACCTCATCAACAAAACCCAGACCTTCGATGGAGGTATTTCCCCATTCCCATTTTCTTTCTTCTAATCATACGCAGGTTTCTCCCGGCCTGCCGATTCTGCCTCTTCGTCTTCCTTGCCGGCGTCTCAGCCCCCCGCTGCTCCAGAGAGTTCGTGTTCTCTTTTTTTCTTCTCTTCCTTCTTATGTCTCACACTCTCGTTCTTCCTCATTCTCCTGTGGTCCACAGTGCCTGTCTCTGCTGCATCTGCTGTCTCGAGCAGCTCGTTGAGGATTCAGAAGAAATCCTCTGCCTCTCCTCGTGTCGCTGCCGCTGCTGCAGCTGCCACCTCCCCTGCTGCCGAACACCAGGAACCCGAGGGTCCGTCATACCCTGGCACTCCCATTACATTTGTTCGTTCAGCTGTGTCATCAGCAACTCCAATTCCCTTTGGTATTTTTTCTTTTTTATCGCCCGCGATTACTTTCCTCCGAATAACATCATACTCGTCCCACAAAAGAGAACGAGAGCGGATCTGCCACCCAGGCCCCGGACATGGTTGCAGAAACTGCTGCTGCCGCGACTGATTCCGGTGGCAACCCTGCCGTTGACGGAGTCGAGCCAATCTCTACTCCTCCAATCACGGACGAGTCCAAGGCCGGCGACTCCGACAAAGACGAGCCTGCAGCAGCAGCTGCGGTGACCGACGACATTTCCATCACCAAAGGCAAGAGCTCGTCCGTGACCAAGAAGCAGAAGCCCAAGGCCTCGACCGCATCCGCAGTCATCAGCCCGACCCCGCAGTCGCACGCCGAGCTCGAGACCAGTTCTCCCACGAAACCACGGACTCGGCCTAACCTGACCTTGCAGCAGCTCCGTGCACTCAATGGTACTTTGCTTTTTTATTATGTTATCTTACCTTCTATTCAGAGGAAAAACGGAAGTCAAACTTCAACCCGTTTGACCTCAGTGACGACTCATCTGTTTCTTCTTCAGCCGACAAGGACCCCGAGGAGCATGCAGACAAGAACAAGGACTCGGAGAAGCCTGACGAGCCTGATAAGCCTGGCGAGACGGAGAAGCCTGACGAGACGGAGCTGCCCGAGGAGCCTGAGCCTGCCAGTTCGTCAAGGTCTGCCAAGAGGGGTTCCCGCGCTATGACTACACGGAGGTCCTCAAGGACAAAGTGTTCTGATGAGCAGGAGAAGGTCGTCGAGAACACCGACAAACCCGAACAAGAAATGGAGGTCGACAAGCCCTCCAGGGGCAGGGCTACCCGTTCGACAAGGAAGCGTACCACCGCAGCCGCCGCAGCTGCAGAGGAGCGTGCGACCTCGCCCTCTCCTCCTGCCAAGGGACGCACCTCTCCTCCTGGCAAGAGAGCCAGGCGTTGAGATGCGTCAGCCCCTCTTCGTGGTCTGCTCGTTTGAGGTTTACTGCCCTTTCCTCTCCCTTATCAGGAAAACAAAGTGATCATCTGGTTTTGCCTGTTCACCTTTATCATTTTCGGTTTGTCTTTGCGTGTTTTTGGCTTTTCATTTTCCATTTTTTGGGTTTCAATTTTTTTTTCAGAGGGCCTGAGCGTCACAGGCCTGTGTTTTCGTGTTTTAAATGCGACTTTTTGTCTTTTTTTTTCCATTTTACGGGTTGTCCGTGGGAAACTCTTGAGACAAAAGGAAATTCATTATAGCTGCCGTTGGTAGCGCAAGCTGTTGGCACTGCCCAACACCACAGTGACAAGGTTTGTCAGCTGTCTGACTTCGAGGAATGCGATATCGTCGAGCCTGTCGCTGTTGAAGTCGCCCATGCACCTCACTTCGCTTGCATCCCCAGACCACACTGTGGGCAGCGAGTCTATACCTACAGACGAGGGCCACTCTACTTGACGCGATAAGAGAGAATTTCCTCCCCGCTGTCGTGATGGATCAGCGCACCTCCGGTGTGGCCAGCGAGCAGGGCGAGCCTGCCAGGGGCCTGAAGCACGACGTCTGCAAGACCGTCCCCGTTGAAGTCACCCGAGCAGGCCAAACTGGCTCCCTGCACCAGAACTGTTCCCTCCATCCGATCGAATACGAACATCGGGTCTGCGCCCACCAGTCAGTGTAGAAATCAGTTGGAGGCGGGTCAACAGGGCCAGCAATCACGTGCCTGCTGTTGACCAGAACAGAATGAGGACACCGGTGCCAGCAACGCCTGATGGGCCCCGTACGAAGTTGAATGCCACGTCATCTTTCTTGTCGCCGTTGAGGTCGCCGATGGCTATGGGGTCGCCGGAGGCTGAGTCGGAGTCGTGGAGGAGGGGCATCCAACTGGCGGTGGCCTCGGGCTGCGCCTGCTCCTCGGGCACCGCAGAGACCACCGCAGACTCCCACGTGCTCCACTTCACCACCGGCACCGACCCAGTCGCCGTCGCTGTAGCAACACAGCACGACACCGCTGCGAGTGCCAGTACATTCAGGGAGCGCATATTTGGACGTGCCGAGACCGCGCTTCAAAGCGAGAGAACCACAACACACACGTGCAGGAGCGGTTGCTGTTTCGCAGGCAAAACTGAAACTGCCAACGGTCGTCCCGGAATATCTGGGAGATAACTGAATGGAGTTTATTTTTCAATGTCGGAGTCCCGTCAGTGTTTGCTGAGGCGTGGAAGCAGGGCCGCTGCCACCGCCAGCACCCCACGCCTGTTATATTCGGCATGCGAATGCGAGGGGAGAAGCCCTGCAACCTCCGCTGCCCAGAAAATCACATTCCTACCCTTACGCTCTATTGGTGTAATATTCCAATGCTGTACGATGTCTTGTATGACATAACATCGGTGCATCGCGCGGTATACTAACTCAGTATACTGTGTGGGACCACTCCAGTATCTTCGAGATTTTCAGTGGAGACCGTTAACAGTTTCACATTCGCTATGAAACAGCAACCGCTTCTGAACGTCGGTGTTGTGTTGCTCTCACCTTCGATGTGCGGCTCATTTAGTGTGCCTCGCCTCTGTGTGCTGGCACTCGTAGCAGTGTCGTGCTGTGCTGCAGCTGCGGAGGAGTCTCCTGCACCGGTGGTGACGTGGAGCACGTGGGAGTCAGCGGTGGTCTCAGCGGTGCCCGACGACCAAGCACAGCCCGAGGCCACGGCCAGCTGGATGCTCCTCCTCCACGACTCCGACTCAGCCTCCGGCGATCGCATCGCCCTCAGCGATCTCAACGGCGACAAGACAATTTATGCGCATGAAGGGCAGTACATCCGTGTTGTGTCACACTCAAAGGCCACTCGGTCGGGCTACTTCTCGACGGGTGTCCGCGACGTCACAAATGACTCAATCCCCGACTTTGCGTTTGCCATGGCCAACGAGGACACCGGGTGCTGGGACCTCGTGGTGGTCACCAACAGCAAGTGGAGGACAGTCAAGCACCCGCTCTCAGAGACCACCATAAACACATTGGGATGGCTGGTTATGCCGACCAAGTACACAGTCGCCAAGACAGCGCTGTCGATCGGTGCGCTGGGCGACCACAACGGCGACAGGGTCAACGACGTTCTCGTGGGCGTCCTGGGCCAGACAGGGGACGGTGTGCGTGCCATGGTGCTCCTGGGGCCCGACCTGTCCGCTGTGTCGTTTGTTACGGGTCTCAGCGGCGACACGAGCAGCTCCGTGAGCGCACTGGGCGACGTGGACGGCGACGGACTGTCGGACTTTGGGCTCGAGACGCACGGGAACACCGAGAGGTATCGGGCGTTCATTGTGTTCGGGTCGGCAGACATCAGCAGAGGCGCTGCGGTGAGCATCGACGGCATGGGATGGACGGCAAAGGAGAGCTACGGGAGCGGGAGGGGCGCCAACATCACAGGCATCGGGGACATCAACGGGGACGGCATGGGCGACGTTGCGGTCGCGATGGCGCAGTGCGGATGGCTGCGTGTGGTGCTGGGCTCAGCCGACCGCAATCTGAGTGTGGGCACTGGCGTTGTGCTGACGTCCGGGTCGAGGTCCAGCGGCACGCTCCCCGGGGATTCGCAGTGCGCAGACGTCCTGCTGCCACAGGCGCTGGGGGACGTCAACGGAGACCTGGTGGACGACCTGGGGGTGGGGCTGCCACAGCAAGATCTGTACAACCTGAAGGAGGCCGGGGTGATCAGCGTGATGCTGGGCAGCAGGTCGCCAGACTCGTGGATACACAAGAGATCGGGTCCCTTCGACATGGTGGGGTACGTGAGCGGACATGGGAAAATGGGGTTTCTGGTGGTTGGTGGAAGTTACACACTGGTGGGGTCGAGCTACGGGTCTGCCGGGGACGTCAACGGCGATGGCGTTGGCGACATGTTCATTGGAATACCTCGCTTCCCAGGCAGCAAAGACAGCACAGATCAGGTCTTCATTCTGCTGGGCTGCAACGACTCTGCTGGGGCCATCCGCCCCGATGCCCAGGAGTGCTGGAGGGGCGGGGGCCACCGAGAGAGTTTCATCTACCTGTGGCAAATCAGAGGAACAGACGGGTATTCGCTCGTTGGGCCGAAGGAGGGGCCGTTCCTCGGGAGGTACTTTGGAAAAGGAGGAGACATTGATGGCGATGGCTCTGATGACCTCGTGATCGGGATGCCCGCCGACTCGAACGCGTCGGCGAGGACTTTCTCTGGAACTGTCGTCGTGCTGGGGTCGCAGCAGATGCAACTCATCGCGACCTCGCTGGACACCAGCATCGCCATCGCCGATGAAATCAGCACCCTCTATCTGCCCGGCCTGTCGCTGTGGACACGGAAGTGCGGTGCTTTCAGCGACAGCAAGTCTCTCGGCTGCACGGCGAAGATTGGCGACCGCCGGATAACCGTCGCGGTGTCAGCCCTGGGTCAGATCAAGTGCACGTGGGCATTCTCGCAAGCTGTCTCCGATGCCTGCCAGCCCGTCGCAAGCGCGTCTGAGTGCAATTTCAGATTCTCCACCAGCTGGGACTCGCAGTGCGCATCGCTCATGTCCGAGGGCTCTGCTTGGGCGCGGATGATCGCCGTCAATGTATCCAATGTTCAGCTGCGCATCGCGGCCAGCAACTCGCATGGGAACACTGCCGGGATCGACATCCAGTACTCGCACGGAAGCTCGCGCCGCAGCAAGACCGCATTGATCATTGGTTGCGCTGTTGGCGGCGGTGTTGCTCTCCTGCTCATCATTGGTGCCTGTGTTGCCATTGTCCTCGTCCTGCACAGACACAGTGTTTGAACAAAAGACTCAATTGATCAACAGGATTTGAATTATTTGTTTTGAATTGCGGTTCTGCTGACCATTCGATTAGTTTAAGAGAAAAATGTTGTGACGTACTAAGATGCAGTACAAGCAATAAGGAATGTACTGCATTCGGATTCAATAAGTCTTTGTAACCAAAGGGACCATTTTACCAGTTCAAAAACGACTTTATCACTTTGTGGTGTTTCTATGAAATGACTTTTTAGAACAGTGAAAAACAGAGTCTAAATTTGATTAACAAACAATGAAAATGTTACCATAAATTGTGTTAAAATGGGGAAAAATATAATGAAACTGAGCAAACCAAACAAATGTGAATTTTAATTATAAAGATCTTATTTGTGGGAAGAAAATCATTGTTGCTTGTAGTGGACATGTGGAAGAGACATCACCACTAAACCTCAAGCTCAGTGCTATGATGTGGCCCCCCCCGTTTGTAGCGTAATAAATATGTAACATGGTAGCACTCAGCGCTTCTTCTTTGTACATGCTGGCCTCTTTGTTGTTGCAGGGGCATTTTTCTTGGCAGGTGAGGTCCTGAACATCTTGATCTTTGCTGGGAAAGGAGATTCCTTGGCTGAGGACCGAAGCTTCTGGCAGGGGACCTGACTTCTGTGGAGATCTGGATTTCTCTGAAAAACAAAGTACAAGAAAAAGTAAGATAAACAAAAACTGTCTGGTCTCAGAGCCTTCTGAGAACTTTACACTTTCACTAAACCCACTCATCTCACTCTCATCACAATTCTCACTTGCTGTTTTCTGTCAAATAGTACCTCGGCCAGACGTTGTTCTTCCCGTCCATTTATCTGTCTCTTCTCTACAAGAAAAGCCTCAGTTTATTATTCAGAAACATTATAAACAAACAATAGTGTCTTGAATAACATAACATGCCTTTTTCAGAGGCAGTCGGCCTCTGCTGCTGCCTTTGCCTGTGCCTTATGAACAGGGGCAGTAGCTGCAGCCAAGGCAGGGGCTAGAGGGAAAGAGGAAAAGAAGCGAACCTCCAGGAGTGAAGTAACGTTTTCAATGAAGTGAACTACAGAGACATTACATATGAAACCGGGAAACAGAGGTCCGTAATACTCATGGCCTCTGAACATAATAATTTGAAACCGGGAAAAATGAAAATGAATGTTTAAAAGGGATAAAAAATCGAAAAAAAGTGAACTGAGAAAAGAGGATTTTATTGCAGGCGATTCAATAAGGTTAGAATGTAAAATAAGCTAAAACAATGAGGAAAAAAGGTTGAATGCAGTTCAAACGAACCCTACACAAGAAAAATGCGATGAAGAAAGAAAACAGATAGCCGAAAATAGTAAAAAGAGTAACTGAAAGAAGGTCTTTACATTTTAAAGAGGCGAATAGTCAAAAAAAGCAAAAAGAAAATTGATTAGATTTCCTGTAGATGTAGTGTGAGCCATGTTTCGAACTCTGATGTCCAGATGAACTCAACATTAAGTAGAACGGGAGCTTGTGGCACACCAGAGCATTGAGGCAGCCCTGTCTTGCTAGAAATCTGCTGCAAAGCACATGACAATGAAGAAGTGGCTGATAACTTTGTACTCACTGAGCTTTCAAACATACCAGGTGGTGTTGGCTTAAGTGGCCATCATGTCCTGGGGATCAATCCACTGCTTCTCCAAGCAGTCACAGTGAATACGCTGCACCATTGAGAGGCAGAATTCTGCTTGATGCCAGCATAGATTATCGGTGATAATTGAAAAACAAATGGGGAAAAACAGAAAATGTAGAATAGAAACGAATGGAAACAACAAGGTAATATTTTCAGTTGGTATCATGAAGTGAATCCCATACAGAGACAAGCGAATTAGCCAGGACCAGCTCCACTGGCTCATCATGATGCACTACACAGAATGTAAAATGCCTCTCAATGGATCCTCTGAACACTGCGAGATTGCTACCAATAAGTAGCAGCTGATCCCTGGGATAGAGGATGGTAGCTGTGCCTTCTTCTTGGGTCCACATCAAGCAATGTAGCAGACCCTTCTGTAGCAGTGCATAGCATGATAAATGAACTACGTGCCACTGTGGAGAGTCTGCTACATGCCACTACATGGCCCCACTACGCACTGCTACCAATGATACCACTATGCACCACTTTACATCAGTACGGGATCAGGGTAGTGTGTCCTTCTTGGCCTCTTGGCCTTTGGTACTGCAGACTCAGCACCCAGCACACCATACGAAGCAGAGATAGCTGCACTTCGTGCACTGGGAACAGAGCAGGACAAGCAGATGGAAAAACCAATGTTCCAGTGAGTTGTTTATTTCTTTGGCTTTTTGGATTTACACTCTGAACTAATAGGCCCAATGAGAGGGAGCTGGCTCCATTTCTCTGGTGTGTGACAACAGCAGTTTCCCAATGAATCAAATGGGGGCCCTTGCTTGACCAGAGATACCACCAGATCTCACCAGATCACTCTTTGTAGTTGAATTGATGCACTCCAACCAGGCCGTGGATTTGCTTTGCTTGTGGTACTGTTAACGGCAGCTATAATGAATTTCCATTTGTTAAAAAGAATTTCCCACTGACATCCCGTCAAATGGTGAAAAAAAGACAAAAAGTCGCATTTGAAACATGAAAACACAGGCCTGTGATGCTCAGGTCCTCTGAAAAAATGAAACCCCAAAAATTGAAAAATGAAAGACTAAAAGTGGAAAAAACATTGAAAAAGTTAGAGAAAATGTGAATTAATCGCATGCAATTCAAAAAAGTTTCTGATGTAGAATAAGTGGAAAAAAGAAGGGAAATAGAAGAATATAAAACAAAAGAGCAATATTGGAATAAATGAAGTAACGAAAAAACATACAGTACATAATAAAAAATAAAAACAAAAAGACTAAGTAAAAGAAGCTCTGTACAATGCACAGAGGCAAATAGAGGAAAAAAGATCAAAAATATTATTCTCTCTGTTGGCCCATGAGGAAGTGAAGACCTCGGGGACCACAGGGAGGGACATCACGTTGTTTGCCTTGAAGTAGTTGGAGGGGCTGCTGAAGCACTGGTCGAGGTCATTGTGAGTATGACCAGGCTGCTGGAAGAACAGGAAGACCTCGTTGACGAAACCACAGTGCACCAGCATACCGAAAATACTCAACATGACATGTTGGTTGACAGGGTTGTTGAGGATGAGGGTGAGGCTTCTGGATTGGTAGGTAGATGGGGTTCAGCCGCAGGTGCTCGATAATGTGAAGCAGCAAGGTAGTGCCGAGAAGGTCCTGGTTCTTGGGCCACAGACCAGATATGGAGAGGAGATAGCAGACCTGGTTGAAGGTGTAGTCAAGCACACCCATTATGAGGAGCCCGGGCCTGGGGCAGTTGTCCCAGTTGTTGTAGTTGCAGGATGTGAGTGAGTTTTAGCTCGTGTGATAAAAATGTAAATGAGTGAACTGATGAAGGCGGAGGTGTTGGTGGAGGAGGAGCACTCGAAGAAATCAGAGGCAGTCAGGGAGGAGAGATGCTCAGCAAGCTGTTGTTCAGCTTGGTTGTACTCCGTGGAATGCACAGCAAGGGAAGGCGGCATCAGGAGGAGCTGGGATTGGAAGGTGACTATGAGAGTTGCAGCAGCAGCTATAGCACAGTAGAACAGTGGGGTGTTCGAGGAAAGATCATGGAGAGAGCATGGATCAAAGAGGTTGGAATGAAATATGAAGAGGAAGACAGGAAGCAGGAGACAGTGAAGAGTGTGTTGGAGAGCAGGGCTATGATCACCAATGCAGAGAATGACTATCTCAAGAGACTGCTGCCCCTCCTGTTTCCCGACACACTGCAGACCAGCAGTAAGTAGTCCATACCAATTGCACATTCTAATCAAATACAGTGGATGAGATTTCTCATGATGAAATCGAGGTCAAGGGAGAGGTGAGGGGAATCACTCCTCAGCTATGGTTGCCGAAGATCTTCATTGACCACTCCCTTTGGAAACAGTCCGAAAATCCAGAAGGTGGGGCATCCATGTGGTCATTGTGCACTGGACACAGCTCAAACCTGGTATGCCGCTTTTTTCAATGCTTTTTAATAGCATTTTATTTTTTCAATACTGTCATTTCACTGTATTTTGCATGCATTTCTTAATGAAATACATGAAAATAAGACTAAATTAACATTATTTCTGTATTTTTATGGCAAACACTAAAGCCTGAAAATTAGGGTTTTTGAGGGACACGGATGCAACTCAAGTGTGTGCGTTGTCGAAGAAGATTGCTGCCAGAGGCTGGCAGAGATTCAGTGGGCGGATCATTTGCATCAAGAGGGCAGAAGGAAACCACTCTGCTCTACGTGAAGCAGCAAAGCCATACACTGCTGGGCCAACTTCGGCTGTGGACCTGACAGGACCAGAGTACAATGACATCACTCTCATTTGCATCGACAGGAACACCAGGTGGGAGGTCGCTCTATTGCCAGACATGTAAGTAGAGCATTTTATCACATGTGATAAACTAACTTGATGAAGAAGCAAGATAATGGGGGACAAGGTCATCATCAAGATCGTTCTGGCTGATGTTGGGCTCACAGAGTTGCAGCAGGACGTGCTCGCACGTGGGCTTCATGCCTCAGCACACAGGCATGCCAAGGATCACTTCTTCACGTACCTCAAGTGGAGCCTGAACATGGTGAGGGACATGGCACAGAGCGTGAGCAAGGAGTCCATCATGGAGGCCAGAGTCAAGCAGGTGCAGGCAGGCAAGAAGCAGAAGAAGAAGAAGGAGTCCATGCTGGACAACAAGAAGATCAAGGTGACATCAGAGCTCAATGTCACAGTGATCAAGAGCAAGGAAGTGATGAGTGTTGTTAGCCCTACACTCAAACTCAATCTGTGTTTGCTACAGCTGCTCAGCAAATTTTTTGAGTCCCAGATCAACTGCAAGAAGGTCGTACTGATTATGAGCAAGCTGATGACCTGAAAGCCAGAGAATGTGCAGAAGCTGTTCTGTGAGATAAGCAAGATTGAAGGAATTGACAAGATTCCTTCCAGTGCATTGGAGATGACGACCATGTGGTCTCTCTTGGTCAATAACATACTGCGCTTCATGAGGTTAAATCACATGTGATAAAAATCACTACTTACTAATTTGCAGGTGAGCTGCCTCTGAGAAGCTCACCTGGGACCAGTGCCACCAACTGTTTCAGTAAATCCAAGACTTGTACCAGATCTACTCGCAGGTCAACAGCATATACACTACAACCTCGTCGTCAACTTCCTCTCGAGCAAGGCCCAATTGATAAGTTCACGTTGTTGCTCAAGTTGACCTTTCTCGCATCTTCTCGTGTTAAAGTCCAATCCCCTGGAGCTTCTGCATGGGAGCTCGAAGCCAACCATCGACTACATGACCATCCACGACCTGCTGCAGTTCCTGTCACTTCCATTACATTTGTTCGTTCTGCTGTATCATCAACAACTCCAATTCCCTTCGGTATTTCTTCTTTTTTATCACCCGCAATTATTTTTCCCCCTATCAGTCTGACTAGTCCCACAAAAGAGAACGAGAGCATATCTGCCACCCAGGCCCAGGACATGGTTGCAGAAGCAGCTGATGCGGTGAATGAAATGGATGATGACACTGTCGCTGACAGAGTCAAGCCAGTCTCAACTCCTGGATCTGCAGACGAGTTGCATGCCAGTGAGTCCAACAAAGAGCCTGCTAGTAAGAAAGACGAGCCTGCAGCAGCAGCTGTGGAGACCAACGACCTACCAGCAAGGAAGGCAAGAGCCCATCCACGACCAAAAAACAGAAGCCAAGAGCTCGACTGCACCTGCAGACATCAACCTGATCCTGCAGTTGCACACCGAGCTCGAGACTGGTTCCCTTACCAAACCACAGGCTCGGCCTAACCTGACCTTGATGCAGCTTCGTGAACTCAATGGTATTTTGCTTTTTTACTTTGTCTACTCACCTTTTATTCAGAGAAAAACTGAAGTCAACCCACAACCTGTTTGACCTCAGTGATGACTCATCTGCTTCCTCTTCAGCCGATCAGGACCCCAAGGAGCATGCAGAGGACCCCGAGGAGCATGCAGACAAGCACAAGGACTGACAAGCCCGTCGTGTCCGAGAAGCCTGACGAGATGAAGAAGCCCGAGGAGCCTGAGCCTGCCCAACTCCAGGGTCAGGGCTACCCGTTTGACAAGGAAGCGTACTGTTGCAGTTGCAGAGGAGCCTGCAACCACGTCCTCTCCTCCTGCCAAGAGAGGCAAGCATTGAGATGCCACAAGACTCTTCGTGGTCGGCTCATTTGAGCTATACTCCCCTTTCCTCTCCCTTCACAGGAAAACAACTTGTTCACTTGGTTTTCCCTGCTCAGCTGTAACATTTTCGTTTTGACTTAATGTTTTGAAATTTCATTTTTCATTTTTTGGGGTTTCAATTTTATTGTTCAGAGGACCTGAGCGTCACAGGCCTGTGCTTTCATGTTTTAAATGCGACTTTTTGTCTTTTTTTTTCCATTTGACGGGATGACAGTTGGGAAATTCTTTAGACAAAGGGAAATTCATTATAGCCGCTGTTTATTGTGGCAGCGTTTGCAGTGACAAACGACTACAAATGGGACTATGTTGACATCAGTGGGAACTACTCTGTCCTTCGCACACACATTACGACGTTTGCCAGAGAGCTGGCCAACACCATTTAACAAGAGACCCAGTTTACCTCCTGAAAAATAGACCACTGTCTGTCTGGAAAATATGTCTTTGCAGCCAAGCGTACCATAATACCAGTTTCATTGAAAAATAAGTATGAAAAAAATGTCGTTTTAAAACGACATTTAAAATGACATTCTCTGTTTTTCCAATTTCAAAAACGACACCATATTTGAACCCAAATGATCAGAAGAATAATTATTGTTTTTGTTTACAATTTTGTTAAAATTACTATGTTTCCAGTGATTCGTGTGTATGGTGGAATGTATGAAACTGAATTTAGAACATCATTAAAACAGTATCATGAAGAGAAATACCTGAAGAATACATACCAGTGTGAGTGCTGAAAGTGTATGAGTGCATACAGACCGAAAGAGTGCATCTCATTAGGAAGAAAAGCAGATGTGTAGTTCTGCTTAAACGTGTCTGGTACTGTGAAAATGAAGGGGTTGTGTTGTGTTGTCTGGTTGACAAAGATAACAAGAGGTGAATGAATGTGTAGTGTGTAGTGTTGATGTCCAGTGTGCACGGACACTGTGCATCTGCTACATCAGCAGATGGATCAATGTCAATGGATGCATTGCAGTGCATGTTATGACCATGTTCTATGTAAAACCTGATGGCCTGAAGGGGATCGGCCACATCTGAATTTGCTGATAAGAATGGCCTTGAACATACAACTGGCCCGTGAATGGGACATGTTCCTGAAATTTCACACTGAAATTGTAATGCAGGCCTAAAAGTAGAGAATTAAATATCAGGTAACTGCATGGGCATTGGCCTGGAACCAGAGGGACCGTAGTAGAGCTCATCAAAAGAGGACTGAGTGAACCTCTGTTGATGATTCTGCTGCAACACAGCCATACTCTGGCATGTAGGTGGAGCAGACAGCAACTGTAGTCCAGCAGGGTTCTGACACAGGCCCGAATAGAAACCAACAACAGCACTGCTCAGATGGCAGCAGTTGTTGTGGTTATAGGGCAGGTTAGCTCTTCTGAATGAGGCAGGCAAGTGAACCTGAGCAAGAGGAGGCCTAGCCACTGAAAAAATGACGGGATGGTGGAGGGCTTGGAGGAAGAAGATGTTATGACAGAGCGACCACCAAAGCCTCTGCTTTTCTTGTTTCTGGGTGTGATGATGGTGTCTGTTACAGGAACAGCTGGCACTACCAACTTTGTTTTTCTCTTGAACATTCTGACTTTTGATTTTTGCAGTGCAAGTCTTGCTGTTCCTGACCAATGTGTAGTGTTGTGAAGTAACACACATTTCTTATGAAGCATCAGCCTGCATTTGGTGCACAGGTAATTGCTTGAAGACAGCTTCCTCGATGTGAACCAGCAATAGGAGCAGTAACGGGAAGAGGAGACAGGCAGATCGTGTGACATGCATGGCCCAACTGGGCATCTGAGGGAATACAGGAGCTGAATGATGGCTTGTAATAGTAGTGTGTGTGCTGAACCATTTGAAATAGAGAATCATGTACAAAAGCATCAGTGAAGGCATCCATTGATACCTCACTTTTGTTTTGCATGCAATAGAGATGATAAGCATTCTGGTTACACAGCATAACAATAAGGTGGAAGTTAGGCATAGTCCACTTGAGCTGCCTGTAGTGCCGGGAGTGAAGTAAACCCGATCTGGCATTAACAGCATCAACAGCATGGTATTCATTCCTGTACCACTCTGCTATGGCAGAGACCTCTTTCCACTGCTTTTCGTAAGAGGTTCCCCTCTTCTTGGGTCTGGTGAGACAGAGAAAAACAGTATCAGGAGGAATCAGGCTTGTGAGAAGATGGACTTCGCCATTGTCTCTTCAGGCCAGAGCAGCCAAAGAACCATCAGGGGATACTGAGATTCTCATTTCGTCCTGCTTGAGCTTGGAGAGCACAGCCCATTTGCCCAGAGCCAAGAAGGAGACCTGGCTGTCGTGGAAATTGTGAATCCCCAGTCATTTGCATGAAACCATTGGGCAGTTTCCCATGTGGAGTAGCCCTGATCTATGCACAGAAGATAGCCAGGACGTGGAGGAAGCATCAGGCACAAGGACTGAGTTCTGTGCAGAAGAACCTGATAGTGTTGAGAAGGAATAACGATTTGCAGATTACCTGCCCTTGGGGCTTTTCATCTACACCCCTGAGGGAGATGTGCCAGATGCAGTTGTCATTTACCAGTATGTCCAAGATATTTCCATTTGGATGCGGTTTTCCTTGGCCACCATAAGAGTAAAGAGCACATCTGTTTTTATAACTGCATATTGCATCATCAATGGTATTATGCTGACCAGGAATCCAGAACATCTTAGCAGCAGTGTTGAACATCAGAAGTAGGGTCTTAAAAGAAAATCCTTCCTGTCATTGCTTGCAGATTTGGTTGGAGCAAAGTGCAGATTATTTTTAATATTCACAAACTGCTGCCATGACATACTGCACTTTATACAATCAATGCCCTGTCCCCTGCTTCACACCTTACACAGAGATAGATTATAATGCCTGCTATACAGTACAATGGCTATAAAGCCAAGAAGCTCCTGCCAATCAATAGCAGTCCAGCATCCAGGATGACTGAGCATTAGGGGATTTGTTGTCAATGCCAGTTTTTCCAGGACTTGTTGATTGGTAAACTCACAGATAAGAGTCAGAAAGGATTAAGTGAAGAATAGCATGAAGAACAGCAGGGGAGTCATGCAAGTAGCTGGTATGTCAACTGGATGTCCTTGAATCCCATCCTGAACATGTGTAGCAGCAGTTCCAACAAAGTTGTTATGGTTGGACCACCTCTGAAAAAGTGTTAGATTCAGATTAGTGACAGTTGAAAAGTGTCATGAAAGTGACAGTTGGAAAAGTGTCACGAAAGCAACAGTAGAAAAAGTGTCACTGTAGTGATATTTGAAAAAGTATTGTGAAAGTGATAGAAAAATCTGTAAAAAAAAGTCATAGCAGAGAAGACACCAGCACAACATGCTGCAGCACCTCTGCCAGAGAGACTTGCAGAGGTGCTACAGTCAAAGACCATGAAGCACCAGCAGGACCACATAGCACCAGCAGAACCATCTCCTTTGCCATTGTCATCCCCTGGTCCAGTAGCACAAGTGACAGCAGAGGCACCAGTATGCCAAATTTACCCACATCCCACACCCTACACCCCACATCCAACTGTGAACCTTTCATGAACATTTCTCACCATTCTTTATTATTTCTCAGAAATCAGAGAAGGAGAGTAAGATCTTCATCATAAAATGTTATACAGTTCCTTCTTTCTACTGTCACTTTCACGATACTTTTTCTACTGTTACTTTCATGACACTGATCATATTTTTTCACTAAATATAAATTTGACAGGGCTACACAGAGCAGAAGCAGCTCTGAAGAAGCAGCAGATGTACATCAACCACTGTCTCAAGATAGTACAGGCCTTCTACAACTACATAGAGAAGGGGCTCCACTACAGCAACTGGGCAGAGTTTGAGATATGCATCAAGAAGATCTGCAAGCAGAGCCACTCAAAGAAGATCACTGGCATGCAGTACAAGAACACAGCAGGAAATGTGGAGGAATAGTTTAGCAGCAAGAAGATGAACCTGCAGACATTTCAGAAGTTGATCAAGCTGTCAACAGGAATCGAAATTGAAGTTGAACAGGTTAATGAATATGTTGTATACTGTCTAACAAATCATACAGATCCAGGCCTGGTCATTTCTACATGATCCCAACTGGAGTGACATTGCGAAGTACATCAAAACAATGCTCTCTGAGGGGTTTCACAAAGGAAGCTTCATTGACTTCATCCAGGTGTTTCCTGTTGCTCTCATTGTGATGGAGGGTATGCATTGGATCATCAGCTGGGTCACTACTCAAATGGTACTTTATGTTACATTTCATGTTTCTTTCCTTGCATATTGCCCACTTCTTAACTGTTGCTTTCACGACACCTCTTAACTGTTGCTTTCATGACACCTCTTAACTGTTGCTTTTGCAACACCTCTTAACTGTTGCTTTTGTGACACCTATCAAGTATCACTTTTGTAACACCACTAAACTGTCATAATTCTGCAGCCAATGATGTTTGAGGAGCTTGAGGATCAGATGAAGCCAGAGAACTGGAAGAAGGTCAAACTTCCCTACTGCAATCTGTTCCAGCTCATGACGTTTGAGCACTGCCAGTGGTACAGTGCAGCAGTGAACAGGATGACTGCGACTGTAGGCTTCATGATGCTCTATTCCCTGATGAGAGACCTTGAGCAAGAAAAGTAAACTTCTTATTCTCTTTTTCAATTAACATGATCCACAGGCAAATCCTCCCCAGGTCGAATGCAGATGTAGCATTCAGACTGCAGAGCAAGGCAGGGTGGAATGAGCTGATGCACAACAAGGATGCAAACAGGCAGGCCAGGCTTATCAAGGAAATGAGTATCGCGTGGAGTGCCATGAAGAAAGAAACCCAAGAGGAGTTGAAGAAGTTGTGCATGGAGCTGCCAGCCAAGGAGTTAATCTATCTCTTGGCTCAGACTCTGTCCCTCTTGGTATTCTTAACTGTTTGTATTCTTTCTAATGTACTGTCAAGGCATTCCACAATGTTGAGGCACATGATCAGATCAGGGCTCTTCACACCATAATCACTGTACCACTTACCAGCAGGGAGAACCTGCACAAGTGGTTAAAGGAGAATGACCTGACCAAGAGGCTCAGGTGTGACAAGGACTCAGATCTTGATTCCCCGAAAGAGGCAGAGGTGCTGAGTGATGAGAAGAAGAAAAGACCCCACAAGAAGTGCAGAGAAGAGAGCAAGACAGAGATCTCAGCAGGCAAGACACCGATTCCACGGGCACAGCCAGCACCAGCACCAGATGGAGCAGCACAGGAAGAGCCAGGCACAGCAGCAAGTGCGCAGCCCCTCAAGGAGGAGGTCATTATGATGGATGAAGAGAAACCTCTCTCTCCCTCAGCAACAGCAGGGCAGCACAAGTGCAAGGCCAAGGAGGTTGTTGTTTTCTCTTTCTCGAAGCCCAAGATTGAAGAGTTTGACATGATCTTCCTGGCAGTGCTGGACTCTCTGCTAGGAAAGGGGATGTCCAAACCATCTCTGTACAGGGCAGTGCACTGGGCCCGGGACCATCAGAGATGCCAGTGGTAGGGCAGCTGTACGAGGCAACCCTTGGGAGACAGGGATACCACAATCACCATGTGCTTTGCCAATGAGGCCAAAAACGTAAGCCTGTTATCTAAGATTTTCAACTCACAATTTTGATAGGTCTTCTTCAGCAAATGGGATTTTGCCAAGAGAGCCATGTGTGCTCTTCACTGACTCAGATATGGATGCAAGGAGGAGAGGCGGTCATAACTCTGAGGGGACTTCTGAAACGGATTTTGATTTTTGTTCAAACATTTTTACTCATTTATTTTTAGCTGTTGGATTCCTCATACCCACAGCACCAGAAAAAGTGTTTGCAGAAGCATATGCAGCACAGAAAGTGGAGAGAGCAAGGGTAGTGGAGGCAGCACAAGCACAGGCAGCAGAGGCCCCCAAGACAGCCAAGGTAGCAGAGGCAGCCAAGGCAGCAGAAGAAACCAAGACAGCAGATAAAGCCAAGGCAGCAGAGGCAGACAAGACAGCAGAACTGGCAGAGGCAGCCAGGGCAGCAAAGGCAGCAGAGGAAGCAAGGGCAGCAGAGACAGCCAAGGCAGCCAAGGCAGTAGAGGAAGCCAGGGCAGCAGAGGCAGCCAGGGCAGCAAAGGCAGCAGAGGAAGCCAGGGCAGCAGAGGATTGAGACTCTGAGCCTGCTGAAGACTCTTCACTTTCAACTTCTTCACTTTCTTCACTGGAGTCATCCGAATGTCTCTCAGCACTCTGCTTGCTTGCTCTAACCTGCTTGGCCTGTACATTTGCTTGATTAAATACTCATAATAAAGAAAAAATGTACCTCAGCAAGACGTTGTTCTGCCAGCTCTTTTATTTGTCTCTTCTTTAATCAGTGGTATTAAAATGAGAAACAACGAAACAAATCTTTTGTTTATAAACCTTTTTGAGAGGCAGAGGTGAACTCGACCTTTGCTGCTGCCCTGGCTGTTTCTGCTGCTCTGGCTTCCTGTGTCCTGCAGTCAGAAGACCACCTTGTGGTGCTGAAGGGAATGCATCGCATTCTCAGCTATGTTTCTGTCCAAACGGTATTTAAAATACTGTAAATGTTATTTATCCAAAAATAGGTCAAGTACTTTGAACTAGAGGATCAGAGAAAGCCCGAGTCATGGGCACAGATCAAGCTGCCTTGCTGCAACATCTACCAGCCCATGAGCTTCGAACTCTGCCATTGGTACAGTGCATCTGTGAATGCAACAACTGCCACCATCAGCCACATGGCCATCTACTCTCTGATGACGGACCTCAAACAGGAAAAGAAGAAACTAAATATTCACATGAACTTCTGACAATTTATTCAGGAAAATTGCCCCAAGGAGCAATGCAGAGGTCGCAGGCAGACTGGCTAAAAAGCAGGGTAGAAGGAACTGATGAGGAAAGCAGATGCTAAGAAGGGAGCCTACATTGTCAAGGACCACAGCTTGGAATGCATAGAGCATTCCTGCAAGACACTAGCTTAAAAAGCTGTGTATGAAAAGGACAGAGCAGCAGCTGGCTCCTCTTACAGCGAGAACACTTGGCCTCTCTAGACAATACAACTTAATAATTTTTCACCAGAAACACAGGATTTCCGCAAACTGGTACCCGAGGACCAGATCAGGGCTCTGCATGCCATCATAGGGGACCCTGGGTGCAGTGAGAAGCCAATCTGCAGTCGAGAGGCGCTTCAGAGCTGGATCCATCATCTCAAAAAGTCCAAGAGGCTAAGCCGTGACAAAGACCCTGATTTTGGGACCCCAAAGAAAAAGAAGATGTACGACCCTGCTTGGGATGCAAAGCACCAATCAGAGGAAGAGTCAGAGGCAGAGGCAGAGTCAGAGGAACGGCCCTGCAAGAAGCACAAGAGCCACCACAAGGAGAAGGCTTTCAAGCCCGGTATCCTCACCCTTCATTAGCTGTTGGAAAGAAGATGCAGCAGGCAGAAGCTGCCACGAAACCCCAGGAACCTAAGGGCCCACAGCCCCCCCAGCCATCCAAGGAGAACCAGCAGCCTGAGGGAGACAAGCAGCCTGAGGGAGAACAGCAGCCAGAAGGAGACAAGCAGTCAGAGGGAGACAAGCAGCCCAAGGAAGCAGAGCAGTCTAAGAAAGACAAGCAACCTGAGGAAGACAAGCAAACCAAGGCAGATGAGCAGCTCTTGGAGATGCAGCAACCGCACATAGCCCAGATTCCTGAGGAGACCCCGACCTTGAAAGCAGCTTCAGAGAGCACTGAGGTTTATGAGTCTGTTTCTGCATCACAGAAAGGTCATTAAAGAGTTGCTGCTTTGCTTTCTACAACACTCAAATAACAACAGATTCTGGTTTAGAAGAGGAGAGGAAAAGCAGGGAAGAGTCAGAGCGCAGACTGGAAGGGTATTAAGAAATTTGTTCAATTATTCTTCTAATAAAAGTAGGCCAAGGCAGAACAGGCCAAGGTCAGTGAGAAAGAGGTCAGTTCAAAAGAAGACAATGCAAGTTCACAGGTTTCCAGTGAGTCAGAGAAGCCCGAACCTGGTACTATGTTATTATTTTATGTTTCTAACTTTTGATTCAGAAACACCTGCAAGAGCAAGCAAGAGGTCTCGTTCTTCTACTTCCAGGGCACCAGCTCACAAGACCCGTACAGCTTTTATTTTTTGTTTTTCTAACAACAGTTACAGAGAGAACTGCAAGGAACAAACCAACACAACAACCAGGAAGGCACCAAGAAGGACTCCTGCAGCCAAGAAACACTGAGATGATCACACATTGTTCTTTAAAGCTCAGACCTTTAGAGGAACCCGTTTTATGGGGAGCAGTTTTGATTAATGGGGGGCAGTTGACACACCCTTGAAAGGACCTCTGAAATGAGTAGCTCCTGTTGTGGTGATGTCAAACAATTGGAGTGAGGGTGTTGGGTGTTTGTGACGTCATTTTCACATGTCCAGAGTGTCTGGAGTGTGACGGGCATGACGCAGGTCGTGGATCGTGTGGAAGACGACAGACAGGCTCCTTCCCTTTGCCCGAGTGTTAGGAACTGCAGAGGACACTTGCCGAGCCCGCTTGTGCTGTGGTCCTTGCGACTTGCTCTTCTTGGAGGCTGCTGGATGTTGCTTTCGTCCCTTGCGCACGATCTTTCGGACATCAGCCAGAGCCTGCTTGGCCCGGCGCTTGATTGCCTCGCTCCGAACAAGTTCTCGAGCATTCTGAATGCCCACCTTGTTCATCTTAATGCCCGTTCGAGCACTCTTCTGGTTCTTGTACTGCTCTGCAAGAACCTGGGTCTCAGTGAGGCAAGGACTCCGAAGGGGCATTGTTGGATCCAATGGAGAGATCCCTACAATGAGTAAGACGAGACTCTGTTGATGGGCACACACCAGAGCGCCGAAACGCTGAGAGAATTGACCCACGAGTTGTTGACACAGTCATAGCATCGACTGCACATGTGAGGTAGAGCTCCCTGCGAACTTGCATGTTCAGACCCCCCTGG
>CACRSC010000075.1:899817-999797 GCA_902651635.1 Mastigamoeba balamuthi
CCTTGTGGATCTTCGTGGTGAGGTAGGCGTTGCGCGCCTTGGGTGCCAGCACACGTTTGAGGACGCCCGAGACGAGGAGGTCACGGTACTGGTCGAGAGCAGAGCTCATTGTGTTGAGAAACACGAGGGTGGGCGGTTGGGGTTTGGTCGGCTCAAAGGGTGTTTGGCTTTAAAAGAGGCCCAAAAATCAGTGACGAACTGCCCCCCATAAAATCAAACTGCCCCCTTTTAAACGCTCTACTCTACATGGACTTTATGTTTTTCATTTTTTCCACAAAGTCAGATTATTCTGACTTTCTGGTCATCTGAGCATTTTTGCAAAAGGTATAATGGTACATTTGGCTGCAAAGACACATGCCAGTGGCACAGTATGTGCCAGTGACAATAACCGCCAACGTAACTGCTAACTTATAATACCCTTGTTCCAGGCCCCAGTTCTCAGGCCTGCCCATGCAGAATCATGCGCGATTTTGTACACACACTCACTTATGGGCCCTTCTGCTCGTGTTGTGAGGGGCAGCCAATTCCGAGCTTATCTCACAATACACAGTGTGTTTTTTCCAAGAGACGAAAACTGCCGGCATACAACACCTTTTTCGGGGGAATTCCTGCCCATTATTTGTGCAGTATGAGTTTCCGGGGATGTGGTTTTAGTCCAAGAATTTATTTGTTGCAGGGGGTCCATCATTGTCTCAGTATGTTTTCCGTTAATATGATGGAGCAGTATATGGGCATGTGGTCAGATTTGATTTTCTGCTATGTTGTGTAGTTCGTTTGGGGAGTCCATCCATGTGTTAAGGTCGCCCACCAGTATGGTGTCCGTAGTTCTTATCATCTGCCCTGCTATTGTGTGCCACATTTCCATTTGGGCAGGGGACCCCCTGGCCGGGCTGTATGCATTAATGACGTTTAGTGTGGTGTTGAGTTTCACTGTTCCTATCAGGACAATGTAACGGTCAGTGGTGCTCATTGACCAATAGTCACGTATAGAGTGGTGGACGAGGAATCCCACTGGGACTTTGTTGCCCACTTGTTGGCCAAGATACAGGCTGTGTCCTTCTGTAGCAGCTGCCTGGTTGACCTGTTTCTCATCTACTACTCCGAGTTCCTCCAGAGTGATGACCTTCAGTGTGGCACTTTTGGTGCAGTTTTTTTAGCGCTTTGATGAGTAGTAGTATGACTGCATCAAACAGGGTGTTTTGAACATTCCAGCTGGTAATGGCGATGGTATTATCCACTGCTGCTGCCCCCTGGGCTCTTCTCTGCCATAGGCAAAAAATTGACACATCATCACCATCTCTCTCCAGTCTAGATAGACACAGAATGGTGGGGTTTTTCAGCAGAGGCTGACATGTCCAAATGATGTGACCCTTCCTGGGTTTGGCAGTCATCGGTCCTCTGAGGATAAGGCACATGTACTTCCTCATGTTGGCTGGGGAGGCAGTGAAATGCAATATAAAGGTGTGATACAGAATCTGTGATACAGAACAGCTGTTAATTGTGCCAGTATTTAAAGCGGTCTTTTTTCACCTGGCTTTTCTTTTTTCCCCTTCATTTTCCTTTTTATTTCTTCATAATCGGTTTTTTCACCTGTTTCTACAACTCAATCAGGGAAAGAGATCGTTCTTCAGAACATGATTTGGTGCTTTAGCTCCACTCGGTGAGAGGTAGAAAATCTGAGTGAGTTACAAGGTCACTACCGAATACTGCCTATTCCATTAATACTGCATTTCTCTCTTTTTTCATTTTCTCTGGTGCCTGTGCGATATTCCTTCTATGATGATAGTCCATTTGCTCAACGTTGTCTGCACACGAAGAGAGCAATGGCAATACTTGCTCCAATGATAAGCAGGAGGGCAACACCACCACCGATAGAGCATCCAATGATTATTCCGGTCATGCTGCGGCGTGGGCCTGTGTGCGAGTACTCTATGTCCATTCCAGCAGTGTTTCCATGCGAGTTCTTGATCGCGATTCGCAGCTGAACACTGGTGAGATTGGTGGCTCTCATCCGGGCCCATCCAGAGTCCTCCGAAATCAGAACGGCGCATGCTGAGTACCAGGTTGTGGAGAAATTGAAATAGCATTGAGTTGTGCTTGTGACCGGCTGACAGACAGTGGTGACAGCACGCGAAAACTCCCACGTGCATGCATTCTGGCTAAGAGACGACACTGCGATTGTTATCTGCCCGGAGCTAATCTTCATCTTGCAGCTCTGAGACTTGCTGTTGCTAAAAAAACTGCATTTCCGAGTCCGCAATGACAGGCCTGGCACATCTAGGGTGCCGTTGTCTTTCGTGGTGATAATTCTGGTGTCCAATGAGGTTGCAAAGAGATGCATCTGCTGTGACCCCAGCACAACGACAGCACCAGAGAATGCCCTCGATGTGTTCAGTTCGGCAGGCATTCCGATTATGATGTCATCAGAGCCATCTCCATCGATGTCTCCAACCTTACCAACGTATCTCCCTAGGCGTGATCCCTTCTGAGTTCCTACGAGCTGGTATCCATCCACTCCTGTGATGTCTCTTGTGTTGAGAACACTCTTTCGGCCTCCTCCAACTCTCCAACACTCTTTGGTGCCAGAACGGATGGTCGGAGTGGAATCGTTGCAGCCCAGCAGAATGATGACCTGTCCCGCGTTTTCTGGGAGATTCGGGACACCAATGAAAATGTCGCCAACACCATCGCCGTTGACGTCCCCAGCAGACCCGTAGATCGACCCCGTCCGCGCAGACTGCTCACCATACACCAGATACCCCATCTCGCCATGCCCGCTGGCATAATTGAGCATATTAACTGTTCTCTCTGTGCCGTGTATACACCACGAGTCTGGCGACCTGCTGCCCAGCACCACGCTGATCACGCCGGCCTCTTCGAAGTTGTCCAGATTCCTCTGCATCGGCAGCCCCACACCAAAGTCGTCCACAAGGTCCCCGTTGATGTCCCCAAGCGCCTGTGGAACAACCACGTCCGTGCACTCCCCGTCACTAGGCATTTTGCCACTGGACTCGGTCCCAGATGACAGCACAACTCCAGTGTCCACACTCCGATTGCGGTCGGCTGAGCCCAACACCACACGCAGCCATCCGCACTGTGCCATCGCTATCACAACGTCGTCCATGCCGTCACCGTTGATGTCCCCGATGCCTGTGATGTTGGCGCCCCTCCCACTCCCATAGCTCTCCTGTGCTGTCCATCCCATGCCGTCGAAGTTCACCACAGCGCCTCTGCCAGTGTTCACTGACCCGTACACAATGAACGTCCGATACCTCTCGGTGCTCGCATGTGTCTCGAGCCCAAAGTCCGACAGTCTGTCACCATCCACGTCGCCCAGCGCGCTCACAGAGCTGCTCGTGTCGCCGCTGAGACTCGTGACAAACGACACAGCGGACAGATCGGGACCCAGGAGCACCATGGCACGCACACCATCCCCTGTCTGGCCCAGGACACCCACGAGGACGTCGTTGACCCTGTCGCCGTTGTGGTCGCCCAGCGCACTGATCGACAATGCAGTCATTTTGACTGAGTATTTCGTTGGCAGAACAGTCTTTCCCGTTGTGCTCTTGGCAGCCTCTGGGAGTGGATTCTTGACTGTTCTCCACTGGCTGTTGGTGACCACCACGAGGTCCCAGCATCCCGTGTCCTCATTAACCATGGCAAACGCATAGTCGGGGACTGAGTCATTGGTGGCGTCAAGAACTCCCGTCGAGAAGTAGCCGGACCGAGTGGCCTTTGGGTGCGACACAACTCGGATGCCCTCCCCATTGACTACGTTAACTGGCATCCGAGACGTGAGGGCAACACGATCATTGAGGTAGAAGTCGACCACACCGTCGTCGTCAAGGTCTCCTGTCGTGATCACACTGTTGCTCTTCTCGCATGACCATGGAGCAGAGAAACTGAACGGCTTTCCGTTTGATGACAAACTGAGGCAGTCATCTTTACGAGTGTAGCTGCTCCCCGTGGTCACTATACACCGGCACGATGTCGACGTCCCATCTTGGGACACGACGTCTGGGGCACGGTCTCCATCAATGTCACCCCATACCATACCGCTCATTGAGAGGTCATTGCAAAATTTCACTGCAACCTTGGAGTGATCCTCGATGTTGGTGTTGAGGCTTGAGCCGAAAATAACCCTCTGCGTCGCTGGTCCTGACACCTCGCTGAACTCAGCAATCAGATCAGACTTGCCATCGTGGTCGAAGTCAGCTCCACGCATGCCACGGTATCGGTAGTATAAGCCATTTTCTATCGGTTTTGCTCCTAACACTGTCAGAGTACGATTTGCTGCATAGCTCTCCCGAGACAAAGGCAATGTGACCTCTTTCAACGTGAAGGGATACCGGCCGTACACCACGATCATAGAGCTTACTAATCCCATCATCTCATAATAGACAACACCAAAGTCGCCGAACTTGTCTCCATCGAGGTCGCCGAGGCCAACAACAGAATCCGGCTGAATAGGTGTTCTGGATGCGCGAAACAGCAGAGCAAAGCCACTGGAGGTGCTGAGGCCGCGGTCTGCTGGAAAGAATGAGCTATCGGTGCAGCCATACACCACCGTGAGATTGCTGGACGTGAGGAACCCCATGTCGTCAAGCCTGTCGCCGTTGATGTCGCCCACGCACCTCGCTCCGCTTGCGTCCCCAGACCACACTGTGGGCAGCGACTCCAGAGCCACAGACACAGGCCACTCTGCTCGACATAGTGAGAGACAGTTTCGTTCAACCTTCTTGATTGTGCAGTGCACCTCCGGTGCGGCCGGCGAGCAGGGCGAGCCTGCCAGGGGCCTGAAGCACGACATCAGCGAGACTGTCCCCGTTGAAGTCACCCGAGCAGGCATAACTGGCTCCCTGCACCAGCACTGTTCCCTCCTCCCTGTCGAACACGTACATCGGATCTGCGCACACCATTCGGTGTTCACATTCAATTGAGACGCGTCAACAGGGCCAGAAATCGCGTGCCTGCTGTTGACCAGAACAGAATGAGGACCCCGGTGCCAGCAGCGCCCGACGGGCCTCGTACGAAGTTGAATGCCACGTCATCTTTCTTATCGCCATTCACGTCGCCGATTGCGAAAGGGCTACCAGCGACGCCCGAGGCAGAGTCGCGGAGGAGGAGCATCCAGCTGGCAGTGGTCTCGGGCTGGTCATTCGGCTCTGCAGATACCACCGCCGACTCCCACGTGCTCCACGTCACCACTGGCACGGCCGCCGCCACTGCTACCGTAGTGCAGCAAAACACTGCTGCGAGCACACACACACGGAGATAACACAGACTTGGTGTACCGGGAGCGCGCATCGAGACGAGAGCAACACAACACAGACGTTGAGAAGCGGTTGCTGTTTCACAGTGGCAAAATTGAAACTGCCAACGGCCTCCCGAAAATCTGGGAGATACTAGACTGGTGATTTTTGCATGATGGGATGTAATACACAAAGGGAGTGTTCGTGAGCCGACTGCACGGTGCACTGTCAACAACGAGAGAAGAAAAAAACCACTATCTGCTAGTGAGTTGCCTCAGTTTTTTTCGCGCAAGCGAGGACTGTTTACAAAATATTCAAAGAGGTGCCCGCGATTTTGAAACCAGATTGCTCGGACTGAGCAATACATGGACCACTTGGCAAAAGTTGTCCTGAGTTGGCAGGACATGAATGCAAGCTGGGAAAATACACATTGTGACTGACAATTCGATCCCATGTTATCGAATTTCGCAATGTCGCGCATCAGATTCCACACTGCCTAGGGCTTCACAGAAGGCCCCATAGTTGGCAGAGGAACACACATTTCCTGATGCTGTGTCTTATGCGCAGCCTCCCTCGATATGAGCTCGCCACGGGAGCTGGTGAGGGCTGGCACGGTCTGCACGATGCTGGGCTGCAGGGTCACGAGGTACCGCGGCAGGTTCTGCGACGCCTCGAACGTCACCAGCTCGTGGAAGACGGCCTGGGACAGCTCCGTGCACGCCACGTAGTTCTGCTCGCCGGGGGCGGCGCTGGCGGGGCGGACGGGGATGAAGTGGGCGTCGTAGTTGGCGTAGCTGCCCTTGCCCGTCAGCCGGGGCATGTCGCCGTCGACGACGGGGAAGGCCGAGAAGAGCGAGACCCAGTTGACGAGCAGGGCGCCCCTGCTGTACACCTCGCTGGCGTAGCGCGCCTCGTACGCGCTGTACACCCCCTTCCCGAAGAAGCCCTCGTCCGTCGTCGCCAGGCTCGCGAACCCCGCCCGGAACACGCTCTCCAGCGCCTCTGCCCGCGTCCCGTGCCACATGGCCACCACCTTCACGTTGGGGTACGCCGCCTCCGGCGTCCGCCGCGCCATCTCCATCAGCCGCTCCCGCACCGCCGCCCTCGTCGCCCTGTTCCCCTCCCCCTCGTACCCCGGTGCGAATGCGGGGTTGCCAACCCGCGCCTGCAGCTGAGCGACCCGGTTCTCGAAGGCCTGCTCCTGGTGCGGGCTGTAGATGATCTGCACGCGCGCCAGCTCGAACCCCGGCACTGGGCTCCGCTGGTACAGCTCCACCACAAACTCGCTGTCCCTCCGCCCGGCGTCGATGAGGGCGTAACTCTTGCCGCTGCCGATGGTGTCTGGCTTGAGGGACTCGTCAAAGTGCCACACACGTGGCTCCCATCTGGTGACCTCCTTGATGATCCTCCGCCTGTACACCACCAGAGCAACAGCGATGCAGGCAGTTGCAATGATAAGGAATCCAACGCCACCACCAATAGTGCACCCTATGATGAGTCTTGTCTTGCTGCTGCCCCCCGGTCTGTGAGGCACAGGAACAGGTCCAGACAAAGTGACCAGCGAGTAGGTGATATCCATTCCTGCTGTGTTTCCGTGGGCATTACGAACCCTAAACTGCAGTTGCACAGAGTTGTCTGAGATCCCACTTAGTATCATCTTTGCCCAGCTCAAATCGCCTGACATCACTGATACACAGGTCGAATTCAATGCAATGGTGAACGCGACAGAACACTCGGTGGCGCTTGAGCGTGGTTCGCATGCCTGAATGACAGCATCGGAGAAATTCCACACGCAGTGTCTATACTTCGGGGCCTCAACCTTCAATGTCACTTGAGAAGAACATTGCATCCAGCACTTGGGCGGGAGGATATGAGCATCGAATTTCCCTGTCCACAGAGACACTCCCGGTAGAACAATAGTGCTGTTGCCATCGACGACCACTGCACTGGCGTTCAGAGAATTGGCCACAAGACGCAGCTGCTGTGATCCCAGAACAATGACTGCTCCAGAGAATGTCCTCTTGGAGGTGCCAACCTCAATGGTAGGCATCCCAATGATAAGGTCGTCTGAACCATCTCCGTCGATGTCACCAGCCTTTCCAATGTGCCTTCCGAGGAATGACCCCTTCCGTGGACCAGCGAGTTGGTAGCCATCCGTGTCCGTGATGTCCCTGGTGCTCAGTACACTCTCTCTTGTCCCCTTGCTCCTCCAGCATGATGCCACAGCAAAAGAGATGTTTGAAGCAGAATCGTTGCAACCCAGCAGGATTATGACTTGCCCTGCATTGTCTGAGAGTGTCGGAGCAGCAATGAACATGTCGCCGATACCATCGCCGTTGATGTCTCCAGCAGACCCGTAGATCGACCCCACCAGTGCAAACCTCTCACCATACACCACATACCCCATGTCGCCGTGTCCGCTCACATTTTTCACCACGTCGATTATGCCCTCTGTCCGGTGTGTCCACGAGACTGGCGACCTGCTGCCCAGCATCACACTGATCACGCCAGCCTCTTCGAAGTTGTCCAGATTCCTCTGCATCGGCAGACCCACACCAAAGTCGTCCACGAGGTCCCCGTTGATGTCCCCCAGCGCCTGTGGCACAACCACGTCTGCACACTCTGTGTGTGCTGGCAATGTGCCGCTGTTCTGCGATCCAGATGACAGCACAACTCCCGTGAGCACACTCCGATTGTAGTCTGCTGAGTGATTTCGGTCAGCTGAGCCCAGCACCACACGCAGCCATCCGCATTGTGGCATCGCGATCACAACGTCGTCCATGCCGTCCCCGTTGATGTCCCCGATGCCTGTGATGTTGGCGCCCCTCCCGCTCCCATAGTTCTCCCGTGCTGTCCACCCCATGCCGTCGAAGTTCACCACAGTGCCTCTGCTTACATTTGCTGACCCGTACACAATGAACGTCCGATACCTTCCAGCGCTCGCATGCGTCTCGAGCCCAAAGTCCGACAGTCCGTCGCCGTCCACGTCGCCCAGCGCGCTCACAGAGCTACTTGTGTCGCCGATGAGACTCGTGACAAATGACACAGCTGACAGGTCGGGCCCCAGGAGCACCATGGCACGCACACCGTCCCCTGTCTGGCCCAGGACGCCCACGAGGACGTCGTTTACCTTGTCACCGTTGTGGTCCTCCAGCGCACTGATCGACAGCGCTGTCTTGTCAACTGTGAACTTCGTCGGCATTACCAGCCATCCCAATGTGTTTCTTGTGGCCTGTGCCAGTGGATGCTTGACCGTCTTCCACCTGCTGTTGGTGACCACCACGAGGTCCCAGCATCCCGTGTCTGGATTTGCCATAGCAAACGCAAAGTCAGGAATAGAGTCGTTTGTGGGATCGCCGACTCCTGCTGAGAAGAAGCCGGACTGCGTGGCCTTGGGGTGGGTAACAACAGCGATGCCCTGTCCTGCAGTAAGATTGATACTTCGCTTCAGTGAGAGAACGATGCGGCCATCCACTGATATGTCGCTTATGCCGTTGCCGTCGATGTCCCCAATCGTTCTAACAGAGACTCTGGAGCAAGGTCCTGATGTGGTGAACCGAGTAATGTTGTCAACACGGTTGGGGTTTATACACCCATAATCAACAGTGTACTTTCCTTTGGACACAACCCACTGGCAGCCGCCTCCGATGTCCGCCTGCTCCACGAGATCCGGCACTCGGTCGCCATCCATATCGCCTGACGCGAAAATGACCATGGTGGAGCGATCGCAGAACCGATGGAAATTGGAAGTCTCGATATTGGAGTTAAGGGCTGGGCCGTAAACCACATTACCGATCTGGTTATTTGGATCGTACACCTTCTCGACGATAAGATCAGACGTCCCGTCGTGGTCCAGGTCTGCTCCGGATTCAGAGTGATAGCGGTAGTACAGGCCATCTGGGGTTGGAATGGCATACGAGACCGTGAGTATGCGCTTGACCGCGACCTCATCCCAATTCTGGGGCGGGCTGGTCTTGTTCCACGTAAAGGTTTTGCGGCCATACACCACGACGAGTGAAGGGGTGTAAAACAGCCTTGGAGAGGGCTCTGTGTACAGCACACCGAAGTCGGCATGCCTGTCTCCGTCAAAGTCGCCGAAACCAACAACCCCCTCAGGCGGATTGTTGTTAGGGAAGTGGAAGAGCAGGCGGAAGCCATTTGCCCCATCAAGGGCACGGTCCGCAGGGAAGCCCGAGCTGTTGGCAGAGCCGAACACCACGTTGACCATCCCCGACGCGAGGAACCCGATGTCGTCGCTCTTGTCGCCGTTGACGTCGCCCACTGTCCTCACATTGCTCGCAGCCCCAGACCACATTGTGGGCAGCGACTCGCGAGCCACAGACGCGGGCCACTCTGCTCGGCACGCAACCCGTCAGCGGAAATCGAATCAAACGAGCGCTCCTTTCGCACCTCCCGCGTGGCCAGCGAGCAGGACGAGCCTGCCAGAGGCCTGCAGCACGACATCTGCGAGGCCGTCGCCGTTGAAGTCGCCGCACGCGACGTACGAGGCACCCTGCACCAGCACCGCTCCCTCCTCCCTGTCGAACAGGTACATCGTGTCTGCGCACACCGAGCATAGTAAGAAATCAGAGGAGGTTAGACGGTATGGGGGCACGGTGCCAGCGGTAGGGACAGAGCACGCGTGCCTGCTGCTGACCCAAACACGACGAGGACACCGGAGCCAGCAGCACCCGACGGGCCCCGCGTGAAGCCGAACACCACGTCACCCAGTTTGTCGCCGTTGACGTCGCCGACGCCCACGGGGCCGCCGGCGTCGCCCGAGTCGGAGTCGCGGAGGAGGAGCATCCAGCTGGCCGTGGCCTCGGGCTGCGCCTGGTCGTCGGGCACCGCAGAGACCACCGCTGACTCCCACGTGCTCCACGTCACCACCGGACCAGCAGCAGAGCTGGCACCTTCGAGCACCAACGACAGTACCAGCACGCAAACGGCGCACCTGATAGCTGGGGCGCAAGACTGCGGAGCACCTGTGCACATTACAAAAGTGAAACCTGCAGTGCACCTCCCAAAAAAATCTTCAGATTTTGGCGTTGTGGACAGACCCGGAGCGTGCCTCACCCGACACATCGATTAGTCCAAACGGAAAACGACAGAGTCAATGATGTAACAACAATAAGACTCCACGTTCAGCTTAGGGCTTCACAGCATGCCCCACAGCTGGCAGAGGACCACACGTCTCCTGCTGCTGCGCTTTATGGCCAGCCTCCCTTGATATGAGCTCGCCACGGGAGCTGGTGAGGGCTGGCACGGTCTGCACGATGCTGGGCTGCAGCGTGACGAGGTAGCGGGGCAGGTTCTGCGACGCCTCGAACGTCACCAGCTCGTGGAAGACGGCCTGGGACAGCTCCGAGCACGCCACGTAGTTCTGCTCGCCGGCCTCGGCGCTGGCGGGGCGGACGGGGATGAAGTGGGCGTCGTAGTTGGCGTAGCTGCCCTTGCCCGTCAGCCGGGGCATGTCGCCGTCGACGACGGGGAAGGCCGAGAAGAGCGAGACCCAGTTGACGAGCAGGGCACCCCTGCTGTACACCTCGCTGGCGTAGCGCGCCTCGTACGCGCTGTACACCCCCTTCCCGAAGAAGCCCTCGTCCGTCGTCGCCAGGCTCGCGAACCCCGCCCGGAACACGCTCTCCAGCGCCTCTGCCCGCGTCCCGTGCCACATGGCCACCACCTTCACGTTGGGGTACGCCGCCTCCGGCGTCCGCCGCGCCATCTCCATCAGCCGCTCCCGCACCGCCGCCCTCGTCGCCCTGTTCCCCTCCCCCTCGTACCCCGGCGCGAACGCGGGGTTGCCAACCCGCGCCTGCAGCTGGGCGACCCGGTTCTCGAAGGCCTGCTCCTGGTGCGGGCTGTAGATGATCTGCACGCGCGCCAGCTCGAACCCCGGCACTGGGCACCGCTGGTACAGCTCTACCACAAACTCGCTGTCCTTCCGCCCAGCGTCGATGAGGGCGTAGCTCTTGCCGCCGCCGATGGTCTCTGGCCTGAGGGACTCGTCAAAGTGCCACACACGTGGCTCCCATCTGGTGACCTCTTTGATGATCCTCCGCCTGTACACTATCATGGCCACTGCTATGATTATTTGCAATTACGATGGCTAGACCGACGGCGCCTCCCACAGCAGACCCAACAATGAGACGGCCTTTGGAGCCTTCTGTGCGAACCAGGGAGTATGTGAGGGCTATACCAGCAGTGTTACCATGCGAGTTGTTTGCCGCAATTTGTAGTACCACAGTACCACCTGTGACTTCGCCAACAACATGGTGTGCCCATCGGAGGTCATTGGAGACAATTGCTGAACAGTTCGAATTCCACGATGTAGTAAACGTGAATGAGCAATCTGTGGCACTAGCAGTTGGCATGCAGGCGCGCTTCACAGCATCTGAGAAAACCCACGTGCATTGCGCCTGGCTTTGTGCAGTAATCGAGAATGTGATTCTGGGGTCGCCGAGCTGCATCCCGCACCCCGTCGATCCGCCGATAATGCCGCACTTCCTTGTCCATAACGAGATGCCGGGTACACTGAGAATGCGTGCCCCATCTAAATCGATGTCTGAGACCTTGCGACTCCACGAGGCTGCAACGACACGCATCTGCTGTGCTCCCAGAACGACAATTGATCCAGAAAACGCTCTGGTCGGATATGTGATCTCGGAGACGGGCGTCCCAATAACAATGTCGTCAGATCCATCGCCATCAATGTCGCCTATACGTCCGATGAAGCTTCCTAGGCGCGAGCCCTTTTGTGAGCCCACAAGCTGGAAGCCATCTGACTTTGTGAATTCGCTCATTCGGAACACACCGGCCGACAGTTTGCTGCCCCAGGAGCACAGTTGTGCGTCGCCACTGCAGTTGACGGTGTCGTTGCGACCCAGCAGAACGGTGACCTGGCCTGCCGCGTCGAGCGTATCGGGCATCCCGATGAACATGTCGCCAACGCCATCGCCGTTCGTGTCGCCGGCATCCCCGAAGAGCGTCCCCAGGTGGTCAAACAGAATGGCCCCTTCGATAACAAACCCGGTTCCATTGGCGTAGCTGATGTCCCTGTCCAGCTGGATGGTCCCCGATCCCCAATTTGTCCACGCTCCTGCGGAGCGGTTGCCAAGCACAACAACGATCTTGCCAGCAAGTACGTAGCCCTGGGAGTTCGTCTCCAGTGGCAGCCCCACCCCGAAGTCGTCCACGAGGTCCCCGTTGATGTCACCCAGCGCCTGTGGCACAACCACGTCTGTGCAGTCCATCTCTCTGGGCAGAGCACCGAATCTCTTGGCAGGAGACAGCACAACGCCAGAGTCCACACTCCGATTGCGGTCTGCTGAGCCCAGCACTACACGCAGCCATCCGCACTGTGCCATCGCTATCACAACGTCGTCCATGCCATCCCCATTGATGTCCCCGATGCCTGTGATGTTGGCGCCCCGTCCACTGCCGTATATCTGCTGTGCTGTCCACCCCATGCCATCGATATTCACCGCAGCGCCACTGCTGTTTTTTGCCGACCCGTACACAATGAACGTCCGATACCTCTGGAAACTCACGTGTGTCTCGAGCCCAAAGTCCGTCAGCCTGTCGCCATCCACGTCGCCCAGTGCATTCACAGAGTTGCTCGTGTAGCTCGCAATGAACGGCACACGCAAAAGTGATGGTCCCAGGAGAACAATGGCACGCACATTGTCGGCAGACGCACCCAGGACACCCACGAGGACATCGTTGATCTTGTCACCGTTGAAGTCGCCCAGCGCACTGATCGACAAAGTTGTCTCGGAGACCTTGTAGAGCGTAGGCACAACGGCGAGCCCCAACGCACTCAGCTCGGGGGCAGTTAGAGAGCGATCGACGTTGAGCCACTTGGCTTTTGTGGCCACGATAACGCTCCAGCAGCCAGTCGTGGAGTTGGCCACGGCGAACGCAAAGTCAGGCACGCCGTCGTTGCTCACGTCGCCCACTCCTGTCGCCGAGAAGCCCGACGTGGTGGCCATCCACTGCGAGACAACAGAGACCTGATCTGCCGTGATGTTGTCGTGGTTCCCCGTCAGGACTATGTGTCCTTGGACAAATACGTCTTTGATGCCGTCGCGGTTGATGTCCCCAATCTGGGTGACAGAGACGCTGGAACAGGAACCGCGGGCACTCAGCCGTAGGAGGGTCCCAGCGCTGGACGTGTCCACACAGGAGCTCCCGTTCACCGCGAGGTCTGCTGGGCGGC
Organism: Mastigamoeba balamuthi; assembly: GCA_902651635.1. Taxonomy (NCBI): domain Eukaryota; phylum Evosea; order Mastigamoebida; family Mastigamoebidae; genus Mastigamoeba; species Mastigamoeba balamuthi. The sequence goes on from CACRSC010000075.1 coordinate 913,291, forward strand.
GGAACAGCCCCTTGGATACAACCAGCTGGCAGTTGCCGGCCACGTCCTGGCGGTCGAGGAGGTCGGGCACGCGGTCGCCGTCGACATCGCCCAGAGGCAGGCGGCTCATCACTGTCCCACGCCTGCAGAAGAACGGGCGCTGGCGGAAGGGGGTATTGAAGTCGGTGACCTCGTACCCCCCGAAGAGGACCGTCTCCCACCACAGACGGTCGTCGGTGCAATCTGACCTGCCTCCCGCAAGGCAGGACAGCCAGAGAAGCATGTCTGACTTGTTGTCACGGTCGAGGTCGAAGCCCCCAGCCCCCTGCGGGCTGCTGTGCAACGGCAGTAGTCGGCTGAATTGTAATGCGCGCTGCCTATCGTCATTACTGGTCTGAAGGATGGTCGTCTGCTTCCACCTCGTGCGTCCCAGCAGCACTGCAATAAAAGGAAATTTTCGGTACTCGTCCGGAGGCGCGGAAATCTCCGATGCTACGACAAAGTCATCGACCCTGTCGCCGTCGACGTCGCCCAGCCCGGCGGCGTCGAACATATCGCCCAGCACGGGAACGAGGAATCCGTTTGTGCCGTCGAAGGGGCTGTCCATCGGGAAAGTGTGGTTGGCCGAGCCCAGCATCACGGCAATCAGGTTGCCGGGCAGCAGGAGCGCAATGTCGTCACACCCATCGGCGCTGATGTCGCCCAGCGCCCTCACAGTGCCGGCCTCCCCATTCCACATGGTCTGCAGCGACCGCAGGCCCACTAGCGCAGGCCACTCTGCGCACACGCATGGCATGAGAACCCGCGGAGCCCAAATCAGCTGATCTCTGCCCCCGCGGCGCACCGCCACGGTGGCCCTCGAGCAGGACGAGCCTCCCGGGGGCCTGCAGCACGAGGTCCGCGAGGCCGTCGCCGGTGACGTCGCACGAGCAGCGCAGGGCCACGCCCTCGACGAGCACCGAGCGCACTCGGGGGTCGAGGATGTCCAGCGACTCCGGGAGCCCCGCGGCGCCGACGAGGAGCACGACGACGCCGTAGCGGACAGCGCCCGAGGGCCCGCGGGTGACGTTGAAGGCGAGGTCGCCGAACGCGTCGCCGTTGAGGTCGCCGACGCCCACGGGGTCGCTGGCAGCCAGCGTGTCCGAGTCGCGCAGCAGCCAGAGCCAGCTGGCCGTCGCCCCTGCGCCTGCGTGGCCCCCGCCCTGCTGCTGGGCCGCCGAGAGCACCACGGGGGTCGCCCACGTGCTCCACGACGTCGTCGGCGAGGACGACGACGCAGACGACGCAGCAGACAGAGCCAACGCCAGCACGGCACGCACAACGCACACGCGCATCGCACACCGAGAGCAAAGAAGCGGGGAGCACAACAGCAACTGCACCTTCGCTGCCCTGGACGAAAAACGAACTGAGCCGTTGAGATTCACCGCGGACACCCGGGGAATATCCGAAATCGCCGAATCAATCGCAATAATGAACCGGGCAATAGTAGATTGCATGCGAAACCCAATGTGGCATGCATAGCGTGGTTGCGGGAGAGGTCTGTGCATTAAAAAGGATTACCTACTCGCGATCTCGATCCTCGATCAGGTATCTGGGGGCCCTTGGATTACGTTATTCACTTCTTGCCTCCGCCAAGAGAGCCTCTCTACCCCCCTCCCTTTAAAAAAAAAGGGGCGTTTGGGGGGTACTGTCACACGGGCCTCGTTTCAGGCCCCAGGGTGCCCGGGACTCAGTCCCTCACTCCTGGTCGATTCCAGGAATAAATAGATGCGTGGCTGTGGGCTGGTCGAGCCACAGGCCTTTGGCATTGGCGGACTCAGCGACGGGCATCTCGCTGATCCGGTCTCCTGTCCCCCAGGAGGGTTATCACCAACAACATAGGTGATCTATGACGTACATGTAAGTAATAGGACCCAAAAGATACCTCAGTGAGGGAGAAAATGGTATACTCATTTTAAAATGGGCCCTCTCCCGCAACCACGCTATTGACGGGAGAGGACTCGTCGTTCCTCTTTCCTCATGTTTCAAAAGTCAAAAAAGCGGTTGTCAGGAGCTGGCACGTGACCCGCTGTTCTGAGTTCTGCCCCTGGATTCCACCAACACTCTTGATGCGCAGCACTGCATCCTATTTCTTTGTCCGCGAGGCTCTGTTTCGTTGCGTGTGTGCGTCTGTGCGTGGAGTATGTGCGTTGGGAAGAGAAAGTGTGTGTGTGCGTGTGTGTGGGTGGCTTGAGGTCGGGATTTGCGTGGTTTGCGGTTTCCCACTGTGAAAGGTGAGGATGCCAAGGGGAATTGCGAGCAGAGAGGGAGATAACAACGGCATGCACGCACGGCCGCGCGGGGGTCTCAGCTGGGCGATCGGGGAGGCGACGGGGCGGCGTCGACTAGGCACAGACCAGCGGGCATCGTCTCGCACACGCTGAGCGGCGACATCTCCACCGACGCCGACGAGGGCTCCTGGAACAGCTGCGTGACCGCCGACTCGGGCCTCTTCTTGCGTCCGCTGCTGCGCCGCTCCTTCCCCGCCTTCTTGGCCCTCCGCTGCGCGTACGCGTGCGCTCGCACAGCAGCAGCGGCCCCGCCGGGCGTTTCGGTCTCCGCCAAGCTCGCCTGCTGCTTGGTCTCCTGCGTGGGCGGCAGCACCTCCAGGACCGCCTGCGGCAGCGGCAGCGCCTGCGCCTGCGCCTGAGGCCCCGACTCCCGCGCGACCACCTGCTCGCCACGGGGGTCGTCGAGCGCGGGCACGTTCTTCACGATGCTGGGCTGCAGGGTCACGAGGTACCGCGGCAGGTTCTGCGACGCCTCGAACGTCACCAGCTCGTGGAAGACGGCCTGGGACAGCTCCGAGCACGCCACATAGTTCTGCTCGCCGGCCTCGGCGCTGGCGGGGCGGACGGGGATGAAGTGGGCGTCGTAGTTGGCGTAGCTGCCCTTGCCCGTCAGCCGGGGCATGTCGCCGTCGACGACGGGGAAGGCCGAGAAGAGCGAGACCCAGTTGACGAGCAGGGCGCCCCTGCTGTACACCTCGCTGGCGTAGCGCGCCTCGTACGCGCTGTACACCCCCTTCCCGAAGAAGCCCTCGTCCGTCGTCGCCAGGCTCGCGAACCCCGCCCGGAACACGCTCTCCAGCGCCTCTGCCCGCGTCCCGTGCCACATGGCCACCACCTTCACGTTGGGGTACGCCGCCTCCGGCGTCTTTCCCGCCATCCCCGCCAGCCGCTCCGCCACTGCGGCCCTCAGCTCCGCGCTGCCGTCGTGCTCGTACCCCGGCGCGAACGCCGCGTTACCCGCGCGGGCCTGCAGCTGGGCGACGCGGTTCTCGAAGGCCTGCTCGAGGTGCGGGCTGTAGATGATCTCCACCTTGGCCACGTCGTAGCCCGGCGCCGGGCAGCGCTGGTAGAGCTCCGCGACGAGCTCGACGTCGGCGCGGCCGGGCTTGAGGAGGTAGTAGTCGCGCGGCTTGGCCCTGGCGGCCGTGGGGCGCAGCGCCTCGTCGAAGCGCCAGACGCGGGGCTCCCACTTGGTGAGCTCGCGCAGCAGGCGGCGCTTGTAGAGCGCGACGGCGACGACGCCCGAGGCGACGACGAGGAGCACGAGGCCGAAGAAGCCGCCGACCGAGCCGCCGACGATCTTGGCGAGCTTCGAGGGCCGCGTGACGCTGTAGCTGAGGTCGAGGCCGGCCGTGTTGCCGTGCGTGTTGTTGACGGCCACGCGCACGCCGATGCCGCCGCCCCCGAAGCCCTCGTCGACGGTGAAGCGCGCCCACCCGGCGCCCGCGGCCACCAGCGCCGCGCACGTCGAGTTCCACGCCGTCGTGAACGCGAACGCGCAGCCCTTGCCCGCCGTCGCCGTGGGCGCGCAGGCGGCAACGACGTCGTCGCTGAAGATCCACTCGCAGTCGACGCCGTCGGTCGTCGCGCCGACTGTGTACGTCAGCGCGGGGTCGCTGCGCTGCATCGTGCAGCCGCCGCTGCCGCTGGCGCTGCCGTCGCCGGCGACGCTGCCGCAGCGGTGCGTCCAGACGGCGACGGCGGGGAGGCGGAGGCTGCGGCTGCCGTCCATGGCGACGTCTGCGAGGCCGCGGGGCCACGCGGGGGCCACGAGGCGCATCTGCTGGGCGCCCAGCACGACGAGCGAGCCCGAGAAGAGGCGCGTGGGGCTGTCGGCGTCGACGGGCGAGCCGATGACGATGTCGCCCGCGCGGTCGCCGTCGATGTCGCCGAGCGCGCCGACGAAGCTGCCGAGGCGCGAGCCGCGGTCGGCGCCGACGAGCTGGTAGCCGTCGGTGGCCGCGAAGCCGCTCATGCGCAGGAGCCCCGCAGAGTCCACGCGGCGCGACCAGCACGCGGTGCCGTCGGCGTCGCAGTCGGCCGAGTCGTTGCGGCCCAGCAGCACGTAGACCTGCCCGGCCGTCGCCAGCGCCTCGGGCATGCCGACGTACATGTCGCCGACGCCGTCGCCGTTGACGTCGCCCGCGGCGCCGAAGATGCCGCCGAGCTGGTCGAAGAGGATCGCGCCGTCGACGACGAACGCCGCCCGCGCCCCGGCGTCGACGAGCTCGTCGACGCGGACGACGGCCCCCGCGGCGCCGGCGCGGATCCACGCGGCCGCCGACGCGTTGCCGAGTACGACGTAGATGCGGCCGGCCAGGCGGTGGCCCAGCGCGTTGCTCTCGGTCGGGACGCCGAGGCCAAAGTCGTCGACGGCGTCGCCGTTGACGTCGCCCAGCGCGCGCGGGACGACCTGCGCCGCGCAGTCCTGGGCGGCGGGCAGCGCGCCGTAGCGGGCGCCCGGCGACAGCACGAGGCCGCCGTCGCCCAGGGGCCCCAGGCCGCCGCGCCGCCCGCGCAGCAGGCGCAGCCACCCGCAGCGCGCCATGTCGACGACGACGTCGGCCAGCCCGTCGCCGTCGACGTCGCCGACGCCCGTGACGTTGGCGCCGCGCAGGGGCCCGTAGCTGTCGGGCAGCGCCGTCGCGAGGCCGTCGATGCCGACGGTCGACCCGGCGGTGAGGTTGCGGGCGCCGTAGACGACAAACGCGCGGTAGCGCTCGTAGAGGCCGTGCGTCTCGAGGCCCACGTCGGCGAGCGCGTCGCCGTCGACGTCGCCGAGGGCCGAGACGGCGCGGCCCACGTCGCCGGTGAGGTTGGTGCGGTAGGCGACCTGCGCCAGCGCGGGGCCCAGCAGCACCAGCGCGCGGACGCCCGTCGGCGACCGGCCGACGACGCCGACGAGCACGTCGGCGTGGGCGTCGCCGTTGTGGTCGCCCAGCGCGGCCAGCGACAGCGAGCAGTCGGCGACGGCGAAGGGCGTGCGGATGTAGCGCCAGCCCGTGCGGTCTGCGGGCGCCGAGACGGGGAAGAGGATCGCGCGCCACGCGCTGCTGGCGACGACGACGACGTCCCAGAGCCCCGTCGACGCGTTGGACAGCGCAAAGGCGAAGTCGGGCAGCGCGTCGCCGCTGACGTCGCCGACGCCCGTCGCCGAGTAGCCCGAGACGGTGGCGTCGAGGCGCGAGAGGACCTCGGTGCCCTCGCCGGCGCTGACGTTGACGGCGCGCAGGGCCCCCAGCGCCACGTGGCCCTCGAAGTAGTAGTCGACGAGCCCGTCGCTGTCGATGTCGCCGACGGGGTCGACCGTCGCGTTGGCGCAGGGCCCGTCGCCGACGAGCCGCATGACGCGCGCGCCGCCCGTCGACGCCACGCAGCCCGCGGCCGTCGCCGGCGCCGCGAACGCGCCCCTGGCGATGTCGACGACGCACTCGCCGCCGCCGTCCCTGCGGCTGACGAGGTCGGGGACGCCGTCGCCCGTGACGTCGCCGGCGGCCAGCGCCCCCGACACGTTGGGCGACGCGCAGAAGGCGACGGGGACGTTGGTCAGCGAGCTGCCGCTGAAGTCGGCGCGGCCCAGGAAGACGGCCTCGCGGGCCTCGCTGAGCACCAGGACGTCCGCGTAGCGGTCGCCGTCGACGTCGACGCCCGCCGAGTTGCGCGGCGCGTAGTGCGCGCCCAGCAGCGCGTAGCCGGGGCCGAGCCGCGCGACGCCGTCGAGCAGCGCCACGTCGGGGAAGCCGCTCCACGCCTTGCGGCCGAAGACGACCGTCACCGACGTCAGCGCCGCCGACAGCACCGTGGCGCGCGAGTCGATGGCGATGTCGGCGAGCCTGTCGCCGTTGACGTCGCCGACGCCGACGACGCGCGCAGAGAAGGAGAGCGGCGACTGGAAGAGGGTCGCGGGGCGCAGGACGAACGCGTTGGTCCCGTTGACGCCCGCGAGGCCCAGCGGGAAGGCGGAGCGGTTGCGCGAGCCCAGCACGACGGCGATGGACGCGCCGTCGCCGAGGGCCAGCGCCACGTCGGCGCGCCCGTCGCCGTTGACGTCGCCCACGGGCAGCACGGCGCCCGCCGCCCCGGCCCACATCGACGCCAGCGACGCGGGCAGCACGTACGTGGGCCACTCTGGTGACGCAACGACACGTCAGAGTGGGTGTGTGGGAGGAGGGAGAGGACCTCCGGTGTGGCCGGGGAGGAGGAGCAGGCGGCCAGAGCACGTCAGGAGGAGGTCCGCGAGGCCGTCGCCTGTGACGTCGGCGGCTGACTTGTAGGCGGCGCCGGGGATGACGACCGTCTGGACGTTTGTGTCGAAGATGTTGAGCTGGCTGGGCAGCACATAGCCGGCCTCTGTGTGCGGTCAGGGCAGGTTCAGGAGGAGAGCAAGACAGAGGCAGGGAGGGAGGAAGGGAGGGGGAGAGAGAGACAGCGGTGCATCATGCCCAAGCAGAGCAACAGCAGCAGCAGCATCGCAATACTCGCTGGCACACGTGGCACACGACAGCGCCCGTGGCCACATCGCCCACAAAGCAGCAAAGTAAAGAAAACTGACGCAGCAACCACAGCGCTTCCACACCACACGCGCACCCGCTCCCTCTGTGGTGGGAGCGCGGAAGTGTGCGAGTGTGCGAGTGTGGGAGTGAGGGAGGGCAGCGCCACGCAACTGCCGCCGCCGCTGCTGTTGGCGCCCAGGAACAGCACCACTCCGAACTGCCCCGCCCCCAGCAGCGGCACGCCGCCCGCCCGCGCCACGTCGCACGCGTAGTCTGCGGCGCCGTCGCCGTTGACGTCACCGACGCTCTCGAGGTCGCCGCCCCGCACCGTGTCCGAGTCCCGCAGCAGCCACACCCAGCTCCCGTGCGCCGTGTACGCGTACGACGACCCCGAGGTGTCTGTGACGTCATCTGACGTGTACAGCGACTGCGTCAGCACGACGGGCGTCGCCCACTCGCTCCACGACGTGGCGCTGCCCGCGGCCGCGGCCCCGGACAGCCAGAGGGCCAGGGCGATGACGTGGCGCATCCCCGGCGTCGGCGGCGCCGCTGCACGTGTGTCCGCGCGCGCCGTCTGCGTGGCGGTGCTTTCGCAGATCTGTTTTCCTCCTCGCAGAGATTTTACTGAGCCGAGGGCTGCTTTCCCGAATTAGCAGCAGAGATGCAAGATCTCTGCCAACGGCCACGTGGGCAAGTCCGCAAGACGTGCATGGCGGAGGAGAGGGTTGTGCTCTGCTGTTCGTTGAGGCTGGGAGCTGGCGTGTTTGTTATTTTTCTCGTCTCCGTTTTCGTCTGTTTTTCGAGATTCGGCACTGCCAAAACGGTTCGTGCGCTTTGCACCACCGCTTACCATCGGGAACAGAGGAAGGTACCAACGGCTCTTTTGGCAGGAACGCGCTCGCTCGTGCGGGTGCGGCGCTGCTCGGATGCTGGCCAGGGGCACGCGCTCTCAGAGTACCGCTGCTTCCCGCATGGGAGGAGAAATGCCTGGCCATTGCCAGGCGCCCCGCAGCGACGGGTGACGTGGCTCGGGTGGCGCGTTGCGTTTTCCGGACGCTGTTTAAACCAGGGGGAAATATCGCGTGGCCGCCAGCAGCACAAAACAAGCCAGTTGCTTAAAACCCCTACGACCAAGACTGATAAAAAGATGCCGTTGTGCGTCGCACTGGCGCTGCTGCTGCTGGCCGCCCTCGCCACCCCCACGCGCTCTGCAGCCCGCATTCCGCTGCTGCAGTCCTTCTACTCAGTGGCTGACCCCTCCAGGAGCCTCCGCTACTGCTCCACAGAGGGCAACGGTGCGGTCCACACACGCCGGCCACCTCTGCATTGAGTTTTTCTGGTCATTTTGAAACCCGGATGACTGCAACCACTCAGAGGCCCAACGCGTGCCCCCCTGCAGCGTACGCATCTGTCCCCGTCTGGGGCGAGTCGGACTACGTGTGGTACGAGGAGCCGGCGGTGGACGGGTCGGCCGACGCCAACAGAGTGTCGCTGAGAGTCTTCAACAACCCCGACTACTTCCTCTGCGCCCTCGACATCGCCGGGAAGGCGATGGCCATCCGGAGCAGCACCCACCCATCATTCAAAACACTTGTGCGCCTTCGTAGAATCCCGCGGGCGATTTAGGAACGCTTTTTCCGTTGGGTTTTGAGCCAATCCTCACAAATTCGGCTTCCAGTGCTCTTTCACCAAGGTCGCGGGGCTGTCGGACGTCGGGCTCGTGTCCTTCGTCAACGAGGGCCGGTACGTCGTATCCTCGAGGCAGCTGCTGTCCTCTGGGACGTGTGGGCAGTGGCTGGGGAACCAGGCCACCGACGTGGAGCTCGACGCCTTCCCCGAGGCCAAGGACAGGGCGACGTGGATCCCCGTCGACAGCTCCGCCGTGGGCATCAAGTACGGCACCTACTACGACGCCATCGCGCTCTGGCACTTGTGCAGCAACTCTCTCCTGGCCGCAAAGAGCGCCTCCTTCTCTGTCACGAACTACGCGTTCCAATGGGTCTTTGAAAAGGTACGGGAGAAAAACTCAGCGCTTACAAAACAACCAAGTGAAAAAGGCCATCTGTATTTCTCACATTATTCCCGAGCAGGGACTGGATGCATCGGTCACGCGGTCTGTCTCCATCAGGGCCGCGACGGACATGGACCTGTATGTCTGCACAGACGGCGTGGGAGTCTTGCTGGCGTCTCCCAGCGCCTCCATAGCGCCCAACTGCACGTTCGTCGTAGAAAAGGACCCGCAGCGCGTCATCGGCACATTTGTCGTACGGAACCCGGCGTCCTCGACGTGGCTGGCACCGTGCGCACAAGAGAGCTCCGACTCGTGCCTCCCCGCAGCGGCAAACAGGATCTGCGCGTTCAACTTCGGCAACTCCACCACGTCGTGGAGCCTTCTGAGGACAGGGGGGCCCACCACTGCGGAAATCAAGGCAAGCGACACTGTCTCCCACGCCATCGCGAGCACCCTGTTCGGCCTCACTCTCGACGGTGCGCTCGAGAACAATATTTGTGAGAAAGGATTTGTGACGCTGCGCTGCCTTTGTGTTTCACAGACCAGAACTTCGGGCTGGACGGAGGCCTCCTCGCACAGCTCATCCGCAACAGAGACTTCGAGGCCCAAGGCAGAGGCAACCTCGGCGACAGCCAGCAGCCCAGGTCCATCCCAGTGCCCACGGACATGCGGCCCTGGACGGCCTCAGCGACGCCCGAGGGCGCGGCGACGGTGGGGCTGACGACGGCGACACACCCGTTCGACACGAACCCCGTGGCGCTGAGCGTGGCTGCCACGGCCGCTGCCACGGTGCTGCTCAAGAACCCGGGGTACTGGGGCATCGCTGTGGCCCTGGGCACGTCGTACAAGGGCAGCGTCCGCGCCAAGTCCTCGTGTGCTTGGTCAGCGTCTGCTGTGCTCCGCGACACCACTGGTGACGTGTCGACCACGTGGGCGCAGAGCATCGCGGCGGGAGAATGGGCCAAGGTGGAGTTCACGCTGGCGGGGCAGAAGACGTCGACCAGCGCCAACTTTGTGTTCGGGGTGGGAGTGACGGGCGCGTGCACTGTGTGGCTCGACAGCTTCTCTCTCATCCCTTCCGACGCTGTCCTCGGGTCCGCTCCTTTGTTCTCTCCTCCCATTCCCTGTTCGTTGCTCACGTCGTCGTCGTGTGTTTGGCAGACTGTTCCGCAAGGACGTGTACACTGCGCTGGCTGCGCTGAGGCCGTCGTTCGTGCAGTTCCCGTGGGGCAGGACGCTCGAGGGGACATCGGCGGACACGCGGTGGAGCTTCGGGGGGACGGTGGGGGAGACAGACGCGAGGCCAGGGCACTACAGCAGCGCCTGGGGCTCGTGGTCCACAGACGGCCTCGGCCTCCACGAGTTCCTCCTCCTCGCCGAGTCCCTCGCTGCCCACCCCATCCTCTCCCTCTTCGCTGGCCGCGTCGGTGGCGACACTGGCTCCTATCCCTCGTCCATCAGCCCCGCCGCCGTAGCTCAGGAGGCCGGCACGTGGTCCCTATCCAGACAACATTCGCCCGCCCTCTGCTGTGTTGCTTTCTTGTGACAGTGTTCCTGGTCTCACTGATGGACTATCAGTCCGCATGGTCGAGTACGCCAACGGGGCAGCGACGACAACGTACGGGGCGATGAGGAAGAAGAACGGGCACGAGGCGTCCTTCGGCGTGCGGGAGGTGCAGATCGGCAGCGGCTACGAGAGCTCCATGGCCAACTACACTCGCTTCTTCGACCCCATCTCCCGGGCCATCGCTGCCGCCTTCCCCAACATCACCATCACCGCCTCCGGATACCGCGCCGCCCAGAACCCCTGCGTCAACAGTGAGCCCCTCCCATCCAGCTGGCCCTGTGCCAACGCGCCATCTCCTGCAGACCGCACGCTCTGCACGACGTGGAACGACCGGATGGAGCAGCGAGCCAGCGGCCTGGCCTACTCGGTGCGCAAGTACGACGACTACGACAGGTCGCTGCCCCTCGTCGCCGTCACCGCCGCGCTGCTGCCCGACGACGCGGCCTCTGTCGCCGCTGCCGCCGCCGAGGCCGCCATCGCCATCGCCGCCGAGCGCAACGCCGACGCGGTGTCGCGCTACTCGCTGGCGCCAACGCTGCGCAACAGCAACGCAGCGCCTGCGGGCGTCGCCCTTGTGGCCCTCGACAGCGCCCGCGCGTTCCTGCTGCCCTCGTACCACGTCCACCACATGGCCGCCGACGCGCCCTGCACGCACACGCTCAGCACAGCGATGCCCGTCGGCAGGAGCGCCGTCGCGTGCCGCACGGCCCAGCGCGACGCGGTCTTCCGGGCCTCCAACTGGGCCGACAGCCCGCTGGCCGCCACGTTCGCGCTGGCCGGCAGGACGTCGATGCCGACGTCAGTGAGCGTCACGCTGCTCGCGGGCGCATCGCCGACGTCGCGCAGCCCGCTGGAGGTGGTCCCCGTGACGTGGACGGCGCCCGCCGCGCGCAGGGTGACCGTCGTGCTGCCCCGCTACGCCTACGCCGTCGTCGTCTTCGCGGCGGCGCTCACCAACGCGAGCGAGGCCGCGCCGTCGTCGTCGTCTGCGTCGTCGGCGGCGTGGGACGCGTGCGCCGAGCACAGGCTGTGCCGCAGCTGCCTCGACGACGACCGCTGCGGGTGGTGCGAGGGAATGGGCGCCTGCATCGCCTACACGCGCGCCCGCGCCTGCCGCAGCGACTGGCGCATCGACACGTGCGCGGCGTCCGCTGGCAAGAGGTGCGCCCGCAGCCCTGGAGCTACCCCCACCCGGCTCTGACGCGCTGGCAGCGACGTCAACACGGCAGCGATCGTCGGAGGCGCTGTGGGCGGCGCGGGCTTCGCTGTGCTCCTCGTCGCGGTGGCGGTCGTCGTCGTCGTCGTGGCGCGCAGGAGGCAGGCCGGCGCGGTGCCCAACATCCCCATCGACAACATCTCCGTGGGCTTCGTGCCCGCGTCGGCCGCGTTCGACGCCTCGGCGGCCGCGCTGTCGGGGTCGCCGCTGGCGACGATCGTCAGCCCCGCCGGGGGCTCCTCGTCGGGCTCCAGCGCCTCCCCGGGCGGCAGCCTCGGCGTCCTCACCGCCGTGAACGCATCGTCGCTGCACCTGGCGGCAGACCTCGACGTGTCGTCGCTGCAGCAATTGACTCTGGCCCCGCCGGCCTTTGGAGGGCCCATAGCGGTCGTCCCGCCGCCCTCGGACCACGCGGTGGTCTCTGGCGGCAGCAACACGCCCTGAAATCGCAGACCCCTCCCGCCAGCCCTGGGAGAGCCCCTCCTCTGTTCATACACCCCTCCGAAGTGGAACAACTGCTATTTCAGTGCACATTGAATTGCATGCACAATGCCTCGGTCTCCCCTGTGTCTGTCGTCCGTGGATCCTCTTGGCGTGGTCGCGGGCCCCGACAGATGCGGTGCACAGGCGTAGGGGCTATTCTGGTGCTGAATCCGCCTCAATCGGGTACTCACAACGAACTCTTGCCTGTTTGGGGCGCTGCTTTGCTCCCCAAGGGCGAAACAAACGCCTTGAAGTGCACAAAATCCACACCGCAGCACGCCAGAACCGCTCTTTTGGCTCTGGTGTCTCTGCCTCGGCCGCGGGCAGCCACAGTCTACGGGCCATCCAAGAGAGAGCCGCTGACATTTCCTGGCCACGTCAGTGTTCGTATCGTCTGAAATGCTGCTCCTGCTTTCTGCCCGCAGTTTTAAACGTCGCCGGCCGAGCGAAAAATAAAATCTCCCGACCGGAAAAAACAGTTGCATAAAGACATTGGAGGAAAATGCGGTGCTTGCTCTCGGTGCTGACAACGGTCGCGGCGCTGTGCAGTGCGCGCACCCCTCTGATGCAGGCCTTCTACCCGGCCTCCGGGGCCACGATGGCTCTGCGCCACTGCGCTGGCGACGTCGGCAATGGTTTTCCCCGCCCTCCTCATCTCCCCGCCCTACTCCCAACCGAATTCGTTTGCCAGCGAAAAGCGACCGCGGGTATCACGCCTATGTTTACACACGGGTCGGGCGCTCGCAGCGTATGTGTCTATACCGGCGTACGGCGACGCCGACTTTATGTGGCGCGTGGAGACCGCAGTGAACGGTTCGACGGACCCCGAGCACGTCTCCCTGCGCTTGTTTACGCTCCCCGACTACTTCCTTTGCGCCAAGGACGAGACCGGAAGTGCTGTTGCTATCAGCATGCCGTCTGCCTCCGCTCCGAAGCTGGCATGCAAACCTCCGCCCACTCGGGATTAGCGGGTTCTCAAAGGTGATTTCAGTGCACATTCCGCAGAGTGCAGGGGCTCTCGGACGTGGGCCTTGTCTCGCTCATAAACGAGGGCAGGTACCTGTCCGTCTCAAATGCTATCAGTGGGTTCTGCAGTTCGTTCTTGCCCGGTCTGGACGTCGTGCTCGATGGGTTCCCTGCGGCAAAGGAGAACGCCACGTGGGCCCCCGTCGACGTCTCCACCGTCGGTATCCGGCATGGCATGTACTACACGCCAAATGAGCCCTACCTGCACCAGTGCGGGAACCAGCTAATGGCTACGGTCACGGGATTCCAGCCCGGAAACACTGACTTTCAATTGGTCTTCGAAAAAGTAAGTGAAAAAACTCCGAGTGCGCTTCGGCATCCGCCCCTGACACCGACGGCAGGGCCTGGACACGACAGACCCGCTCTTCATCTCGATACGGCCCGCGTCGGACATGGGCAAGTACGTGTGCTTCGACGGCGTCGTGGCGTCGCTGCAGAGCCCCACGGGAATCGAGAAGAATTGCACTTTTGTTATCAAGCGGGTCAAAGAGATCAACGGCGCCGTCGAGATCCTCCACCCGGCAACAGGCTTGAGCCTGTACCCATGCCCGCAGATGACGACCGACACCTGTGCGAGCTCCGCCTCCACGGCTCTTCTGTGCGGGACGAGTGACCCGAGATACAACTTGACCGTTCGGTGGAGCCTCCAGCGCACGTCCACCGCCACCGTCACGAACATCTCGGCCTCCAGCACTTCAGCCCGCGTCATCAGCCCCTCCTTCTACGGCATCACTCTCGACGGTGCTCTATCACCACACCCCGCACTATCGAACTCTGACGATCGTTGTTGTGGGTGGTTGGCTTCTGCAGACCAGAACTTCGGGCTGGACGGAGGCCTCCTCGCGCAGCTCATCCGCAACAGAGACTTCGAGGTCCAAGGCAGAGGCAACCTCGGCGACAGCCAGCAGCCCAGGTCCATCCCGGTACCCACGGACATGCGGCCCTGGACGTCCACATCGACGCCCGAGGGCGCAGCGACGGTGGGGCTGACGACGGCGACACACCCGTTCGACACGAACCCCGTGGCGCTGAGCGTGGCTGCCACGGCCGCTGCCACGGTGCTGCTCAAGAACCCGGGGTACTGGGGCATCGCTGTGGCCCTGGGCATGTCGTACAAGGGCAGCGTCCGCGCCAAGTCCTCGTGTGCTTGGTCAGCGTCCGCTGTGCTCCGCGACACCACTGGCGACGTGTCGACCACGTGGACGCAGAGCATCGCGGCGGGAGATTGGGCCAAGGTGGAGTTCACGCTGACGGGGCAGAAGACGTCAACCAGCGTCAACTTTGTGTTCGGTGTGGCAGTGACGGGCGCGTGCACTGTGTGGCTCGACAGCTTCTCTCTCATCCCTGCAGACGCTGTCCTCGGGTCCGTTTGTTCTCTCCTTCCATTCCCTGTTCGTTTCTCACGTCGTCGTGTGTCTTTCAGACTGTTCCGCAAGGACGTGCACGCGGCGCTGGCAGCGCTGAGGCCGTCGTTCGTACAGTTCCCGTGGGGCAAGACGCTCGAGGGGACGTCGGCGGACACGCGGTGGAGCTTCGGGGGGACGGTGGGGGAGGCAGACGCGAGGCCAGGGCACTACAGCAGCGCCTGGGGCTCGTGGTCCACAGACGGCCTCGGCCTCCACGAGTTCCTCCTCCTCGCCGAGTCCCTCGCAGCCCACCCCATCCTCTCCCTCTTCGCTGGCCGCGTCGGTGGCGACACTGGCTCCTATCCCTCGTCCTTTGACCCAGCTACCATAGCCCAGGAGGCCGGCACGTCTGTTTTACATCCCCCACCATCTCAATGATCGTGCGCAGTTCACATGATCGAGTACGCCAACGGGGCAGCGACGACGACGTACGGGGCGATGAGGAAGAAAAACGGCCACGAGGCGTCCTTTGATGTGCGTGAGGTACAGATCGGCAGCGGCTTCGACTCGCCAATGACCGACTACGCCCGCTTCTTCAACCCCGCGTTGAAGGCCATCGCTGCCGCCTTCCCCCACATCAAAGTCACCGCCTCGTCGTTCCTCTCTGCGCAGAACCCCTGCCTCTCCAGTGCGTCCCGCGCCGCTGTACCACTCGCCGCTCACGTGCGCATCGCTGCGACAGACCGCACGTACTGCACGGCGTGGACCGACCGTCTGGAGCAGACGCCCACGCAGATGGTCCTCGCCACGCGCAAGTACAACGACTGCGACAGGTCGCTGCCCCTCGTCGCCATCTCCAACACGGCCCAGTCGGCCTTCGCCGCGTCGCTGACCACCGCGGCGGCCGAGGCCGTCTTCCTCGTCGGCGCTGAGCGCAACGCCGACGCTGTGGCCCGCTACTCGCTGGTCCCGACGCTGCGCAACAACAACGCGGCGCCTACGGGCGTCGCCCTCGTGGGCCTCGACAGCGCCCGCACGTACCTGCTGCCCGCGTACCACGTGCACCGCATGGCCGCGGCTGTGCCCTGCGCGCACACGCTGCCCACGAGCGTCGCCAGCGACAAGTTCGCTACTGCGTGCCGCACGGCTGCCGGCGACGTCGTCTTCAAGGCCGCCAACTGGGCCGACGCGCCGCTCATCGCCACGTTCAACCTGCCCGGCGCGGCGCTGCTGCCGACGTCGGTGAGCGTCACGGTGCTCGCGGGGCCGTCGCCGACGTCGGGCGGCGCCGACGACGTGGTCCCCACGACGCTGGAGGTCCCCGGGGCCCGCAAGGTCACCGTCCCGCTGCCCCGCTACGCCGTCGCCGTCGTCGTGTTCCGCGGCGCGCTGCCCAACGGCACCGAGGGCAGCAGCTCGTCCGGAGCGGCTGCGGACGCGTGCGACACGAAGGACAACGCGATCTGCCGCAACTGCCTCCGCGACTCGCGCTGCGGCTGGTGCGAGGGCCTCGCAAAGTGCATCACGTGGCAGGACTCGGACGTCACGCCAGACATATGCCGCAACAAGGACTGGCGCATCAACACCTGCGCCGCCGCCGCCGCCAACAAGTACGCGAATTCAATTGATTATTCGCCCCCGTTTATATTTTCGGCAACGCGCTGACGCCTGTGCGTGTGCGGGGCGGCGCAGCGACGGGACCAACACGGCGGCGATCATCGGGGGCGCTGTGGGCGGCGGGGGCTTCGCGCTGGTCGTCGTGGCGGTGGTCGTCGTCGTCGTCGTCGTGGCGCACAGGCGCGACAAGAACGCGGTGCCCAACATCCCCATCGACAACGCGTCGGTGGGCTTCGTGCCGACCATGTCGACGGCCTTCGACGCGTCGGGCGGCGCGCTGTCGGGCTCTGCGCTGGCGACGACGATCGCCAGCCCGCTGGGCGGCACGTCGTCGGGGTCGAGCACTCCGCCCCGCGTGGAGCTCGGCGTCCTGACGTCGGTCAACTCCTCGTCGCTGCACCTGCAGCTCACGCCCGACATCATGGCCCCGATGCAGCAGTTCCAGCTGCCCCCGGCCTTTGGCGCCGCTGCTGTGCCCCTTGTGCTCCCTCCGCCGCCCTCCGAGCCCGTCGTCTACTCGGGCGGCGCCAGCTCCGTCGAAAGCGGCGCTAAGTGAGGGCCGAATGCTCCCCACCTGTCCTTGTTCACTTCACTGCTCTCTGGAACCCGTTTGCCTATCAGTCCCTCCCGTTTAACTGTTTTCCTGTATTGAACAAGATACAATGTGCCCTGCACTTGGCTTCGCTTCTTCACATCCGGCTTGGTTGTTCGGTTTTTCGGTTTTTCCACAGCGGCCCTTTCGGGGCGATGGCTTTGCCTGGAGGTCCATGGGGCCTGGAAAGAAAGGACGGTCTCGTGGGTACCGCGAGCGGCGGGGGCCCACCGACGCGGCGCCCCCGAGAGAGCTGTCGGGCTCGTCCGCGGGTACAGATGGGGCTCGACACGCCGGTCCATTTTAGAAGGTCGGGCATCAGTGCATTTCCTGGCCACGTCAGAGCCATTGTCCAAAATCGCTCTGCTTTTTAGCCCGCAGGTTTGTAACCCGGCATGAAAGAAATCCTGATGGGAAAAAGGCAGTTGCGTAAAGTGATCGAGAGGAAAAAATGTGGTGCTTGCTGGCCCTGCTCTCCGCCCTTGCCGCGCTGTGCAGTGCACGCACACCTCTGCTGCAGGCCTACTACCCGGTGTCGGCGCCCACGATGGCGCTGCGCCACTGCGCCGCAGACGAGGGCCAAGGTATGTTTTTCCCGGGCGGATGTGCTCTCCCAACCGTCGCACCACTGCTGCGTGGAAACTAACGCTGCAGGGCCCGCACCCGCGCCCGCGCACAGCCTACGTATCTGTCCCGCTGTACGGAGACGGCGACTTCCTGTGGCGCGAGGAGGCGGCTGCTAACGGGTCGACGGACCCGACGCACGTGTCGCTGCGCGTGCTGACGTTCCCCGACTACTTCCTCTGCGCCGCAGACGAATCCGGCACCTCGGTGTTCATCCGCAACACGCTGCCTCTGAGCCTGGTGCGCCGCGCCCACGCCTCGTTCCCCACGGGCCGGCTGGCCCCGCAGCGAATTCACTTTTGCGCTGACTTTGCTTTGTCGTTTGTGTTTGTTTTTCAGTGCACGTTCCGCAAGGTCCCGGGGCTCTCGGACGTCGGCCTCGTCTCGTTCGTCAACGAGGGCAGGTACCTCACCGTCTCGAGCGGCATCACAGGCAAGTGCAGCGGCCTGGCGGGGGGGCTGGACGTCGTGCTCGACGGGTTCCCGGCGGCCAAGGAGAACGCCACGTGGGCCCCCGTCGACTCCTCGGCCGTGGGCCTCCGCTACGGCCTCTACTACACCACCCCCGTCGCCTGCGTGCACAACTGCGGCGGGCAGGTGACGATTACGCAGACCTGGATGTCGCCGCCCGACCCCGCGTGGCACTGGGTCTTCGAGAAGGCGAGTTCCGTTCTGCACGGCGGCTCAGTCTCTGACTTCGTTTTTTTGCATGTTTTTAATTCTTGTGTCAAACGCGCAGGGGCTCGACACGTCCGACGCTCTCTCTGTCTCGATCCGCTCGGGGTCAGACATGGACAAGTACCTGTGCTTCGATGGCCAGAGGGCCTCGCTGGTCCCGAGCGCCGCGGCGGTCGAGCGCAACTGCTCGTTCGTCTTCCAGCGCGACCTCGAGGAGAAGAACGGCGGCGTCGTGATACACCACGCGGCCACGGGCTTCAACCTCTTTCCCTGCACCGCGACAACCACCGACACGTGCTCCAACGTCGCTGCCAGCGCCATCTGTGGGACGCGCAACGCCAACCGCACGACGCGGTGGACACTGACGCGCCCCGCGGTCGCCACCGCCACAAACATCTCGGCCTCCAGCACAGCAGCCCGCGCCATCAGCCCCTCCTTCTACGGCATCACCCTTGACGGTGCGCACTCGCCCCCCAGCCTGCCGGCCTTGATGCGCGCTAACGTGGCGTTGCCCCCGCAACCCCACAGACTCCAACTTCGGTCTCGATGGCGGACTCTACGCGCAGCTCATTCGCAACAGAGACTTCGAGGTCCAAGGCAGAGGCAACTTCGGCGACGGCCAGCAGCCCAGGTCCATCCCGGTGCCCACGGACATGCGGCCCTGGACGGCCTCAGCGACGCCCGAGGGCGCAGCGACCGTGGCACTGACGACGGCGACACACCCGTTCGACACAAACCCCGTGGCGCTGAGCGTGGCTGCCACGGCCGCTGCCACGGTGCAGCTGACCAACCCGGGGTACTGGGGCATCGCTGTGGCCCTGGGCACATCATACAAGGGCAGCGTCCGCGCCAAGTCCTCGTGTGCTTGGTCAGCGTCTGCTGTGCTCCGCGACACCACTGGTGACGTGTCGACCACGTGGACACAGAGCATCTCGGCGAGTGACGCGTGGGCCAAGGTGGAGTTCACGCTGACGGGGCAGAAGACGTCGACCAGTGCCAACTTTGTGTTCGGGGTGGGAGTGACGAGCGCGTGCACTGTGTGGCTCGACAGCTTCTCTCTCATCCCTGCAGACGCTGTCCTCGGGTCCGCTCCTTTGTTCTCTCCTCCCATTCCCTGTTCGTTGCTCACGTCGTCGTCGTGTGTTTGGCAGACTGTTCCGCAAGGATGTGCACGCGGCGCTGGCAGCGCTAAGGCCGTCGTTCGTGCAGTTCCCGTGGGGCAGGACGCTCGAGGGGACATCGGCGGACACGCGGTGGAGCTTCGGGGGGACGGTGGGGGAGGCAGACGCGAGGCCAGGGCACTACAGCAGCGCCTGGGGCTCGTGGTCCACAGACGGCCTCGGCCTCCACGAGTTCCTCCTCCTCGCCGAGTCCCTCGCAGCCCAGCCCATCCTCTCCCTCTTCGCCGGCCGCGTCGGTGGCGACACTGGCTCCTATCCTTCGTCCTTTGATCCCGCGACCATCGCCCAGGAGGCCGGCACGTTGTCCTCTCGGTTTTCTTATCTGACAATCGAATGCAGTTCACATGGTCGAGTACGCCAACGGGGCAGCATCTACGACGTATGGGGCGATGAGGAAGAAGAGCGGCCACGAGGCGTCCTTCAACGTGCGGGAGGTGCAGATTGGCAGCGGCTTCGACTCTCCGATGTCGGACTACGCGCGGTTCTTCAACCCCGCGTTGAAGGCCATCGCTGCCGCCTTCCCCGACATCCGGATCACCGCGAGCTCCTTCTACACCGCGCAGAACCCCTGCATCAGCAGTGCGCTCCGCCCGCCCACCTGCACTCACCGTCGCGTGCCGCAGACCGCACGTACTGCACGACGTGGAACGACCGCCTCGAGGTCTCCAACGTCGCCATCGCCTCGCGGCATCTCGACAGCTACGACAGGTCGCTGCCGCTCGTCTCGGTCTCCAGCTCGCTGCCCTCGTCGGCCGCGGCGACGGTCACCAGCGCCGCCACAGAGGCCGCGCTGGTCGTCGGGATGGAGCGCAACGCCGACGCCGTCGCGCGCTACTCGCTGGTGTCGACGCTGCGCAACAACAACGTGGCGCCGACGGGCGTCGCCCTCGTGGCCCTCGACAGCGCCCGCGCGGTCCTGCTGCCCTCGTACCACGTGCACCGCATGGCCGCGGCGCAGCAGTGCACGCACACGCTGCCCACGGCCGCCGCCAGCGACAAGTACGCGCAGGCCTGTCGCACAGCCGCCGGCGACGTCGTCTTCATGGCCGCCAACGTCGCCGACGCGCCGCTCATCGCCACGTTCGCGCTGACGGGGCGCACGCTGCTGCCGACGTCGGTGAGTGTCACGGTGCTCGCGGGGGCGTCGTCGACGTCGGGCAACGCGGGCGACGCCGTCGCGGCGACGTGGACGACCGCGGGGGCCCGCAAGGTCTCTGTGCCGCTGGTCCGCTACGCCGTCGCCGTCGTCGTTTTCAAGTCGGCGCTGCCCAACGGCACAGACGTCTCCAGCAGCGCAGCGTCGTCGTTGGCGGACCAGTGCGGCCGCCTCTCGGTGTGCCGCTGGTGTCTGGACGTGCAGGGCTGCGGATGGTGCGACGGCCTCCGCCGCTGCTACGCAGCCGCCGACGCTGCAGGCGACGCCCCAGAGGCCTGCCGCGACCACGACTGGCGCTACCAGTCGTGCGACGACACTGGTGGAGGCAACAAGTGCGCACATCGGGCCACAGTTCAATTGCGTTCCCTCCAACGCGCTGACTTTGTTTTTTTCCTGCCCAGCGACAACACGGCGGCGATTGTCGGCGGCGCTGTGGGCGGCGGCGGCTTCGCGCTGGTCGTCGTGGCGGCTGTGATCATCGTCGTCGTGGTTACGCGCAGGCGGGGCGGCGCCAAGTCGGTGCCGAACATCCCCATCGACAACATCTCCGTGGGCTTCGTGCCGACCATGTCGACGGCCTTCGACGCGTCGCTCTCGCCCGGCGCCTCGGCCAACGGCGCCATGCTCGGCACCGGCGTCTTCGGGACGGGCAGCTCCTTCAACATGAGCCCCTTGGGCGGCGCCTCGTCGGGGGCCTCGAGCACGAGCACTCCGCCGCGCCCCGACCTCGGCGTCCTGGGCTCCGTGGGCGCGCAGCCCCTGCAGCTCTCGACGGACCTCATGCTCTCGTCGCTGCAGCAGATGCCCCTGGCGCCCGTCTTCCCCAGCATCGCGCTGGCGCTGCCGCCGCCCCCGGCCCTCGAGCCCTCGCAGATGTCCTCTGCAGGGGGCAGCAGCTCGCTCGAGAGCGGCGGAGGGGGCGGCGCCAGGCAGGACCAGCAGCAGCAGGCGTCGCAGTAGTGGCGCCAGGGCTGCCCGGGAAGCCTCGAAGACCCCCCAGGGGCGGGAGGCCGTGTTGTCGATGTGTAGTCTGCCAAGTCAGCAAAATAGATAGCTCTCTTCCTTAGCTCCGTGTGTGCGCCATCCGCGGCCTCGCGTGTTCTTGCCGTGCGACTTATGCAATCCTCGGAAGTACGCCCAGACTTCAATACCGGCCGTCTGTGGTGCTACAGTCCTCTTCGGGGAACATCGACGGCATTGAATGGACAGCACAGCAAATGTACTGCAGTTGACGGGGCATCAACATCACAGGCATCGCGGATATCAACGGGTACGGCATGGACGACATCGTGGCCGCGATGGCGCAGTGCGTAGGGCTGCGTGTGCTGCTGGGCTTAGCTGACCGCAATCGGAGTGTGGACTCTGGCGTTGTGCTGTCGCCTGCCAAGAGATTCGGCGCACTGCCCGGAGAGCTGGACTGCACAGGCATGGCTGTGCCACAGGCGCTGGGTGACATCAACGGGGAGCTCGTGGACGATGTTGTGGTGGGGCTGCCACTCAAGACGAACTCCCCGGGCTACCAGTTTGTGGGCTCACGCCTCGGAAGTTACTTCGGACGTATAGGCGACATTGATGGCGATGGATCTGACGACGTTGTGATTGGGACGCCGGTCTCCGAGGTCACCAATCCGACCAGAGCGTTATCTGGATCAATTGTCGTTCTGGGAGCACAGCAGATGCATGTCGTTGCAACCTCGTGGAGTCGCAAGGTCTCGGCCATCGATTTAGATGGGGACGAAATTATCCCCGGTTTTTGCCAGTCCGCAATGTGGAGCCATCTTTCATGCTCGATTGGAGGCCGATGGCGTGGCACCTCCGCGGACGCTTGCCTGGCCTGGCCAGACGTCCCGAACAAACCGGAACTGTGGGGACCCCCGCCCGGAATCTCCCAGATTCAGCCCAGTGCACATTGCAGTTTGGGTTTTATTTGCCTGCAGAGACGACGGGTAGACTACAACTGAAGGTGCACTCTGTGTCCCGTCTGTGCGCTGCGGTTGTCATGGGCGCTCTCGGCACACCCAGCAGGTGCGCCGTGCATGCGCTGGCGCTGGTGTGCCTGTGCCTCTTTGCGGAGGCGACGACGACGACGGCTGGTGCGGTGGTGACGTGGAGCACGTGGGAGTCAGCGGTGGTCTCTGCGGTTCCCGACGACCAGGCGCAGCCCGAGGCCACGGCCAGCTGGATGCTCCTCCTCCGCGACTCCGACTCGGGCGACGCCGGCGGCCCCACCGCCATCGGCGACTTCAACGGCGACAAGAACGATGACGTGGCGTACCAGGTGCTGCGGGGCCCCTCGGGAGCTGCTGGCACCGGGGTTCTCGTCGTGTTTGGGTCAGCAGCAGGCACGCGCCCGACGCACCTCAATTGACTGCTGCTGAATGCTGTGCGGGTGTGCGGCAGACACGATGTTCCTGTTCGACAGGCCCGAGGGCGGCTCTGTGACGGTGCTAGGCGGCGTCTCGTACGCCACCAGTGGCGACTTCAACGGGGACGGCCTCGCAGACGTCGTGCTGCAGGCCTCTGGCCGGCTCGTCCTGCTCGCTGGTCGTGCGGGAGGTGCGCTCCACGCGTTCCCTCGAGCCACCGTGCCCTCTGTTGACCGCACCGATCAGTGTGGCCCGTGTCTGTGCCTCTTGGATCGCTACCGGTGGTCTGGAGTGGAACAAGAGGGCGAGCGCTCGAGGTCAGGGCAGTGGGCGACGTCAACGGCGACAGGCTCGACGACATCGGGTTTATTTGGCTCGTCTTGGATAGTCGCTTCGTGACAGTGGTCTATGGCTCTGCCAACAGCTCACACTACCCGGTCGGCCCCGAGGTCAACAGCCCATATGGCTTCACGCTGCTGTTGCACATCACCCCGCCGAGCTATGTGCCACTGCAAATTGTTGGAGTCGGAGACCTCGACGGAGACAAGTACGGCGATTGCAGTGTGCTCTACGGCTATCCTGATTCGGAATTGGTGTCTTTTCTCGTTCTGTATGGCCGCGCTACCTTCACGTGGAATGAGACCGCCATCCCCTTATTGCAATCAGATGTTACGAGCAAGCGGATTCTCACAGTGTCGGACGCAAGGCCAGTACGCAGAGGTCTGTATTTCCGATTCCGCGGAAAGTACGGGGCGGACCTTGACGGCGATGGCAAGTCTGTTCTGCTCGTGGAAGCCTTGGGCACGAGCCCAAGCGATAGGGGCAATGTGATAGTTGCATCGCAGCTCAGCTCGAATATCATCTCTTCTTCCAATTTCACTCCGTTCTGTGAATCGGGATTGATAGACCTGCTAACACTGGGCGACATAGATGGTGACCGCGTTCCAGATATAGTGGATGCAAAGCTAGTCAATGCAAGGTGCCAGTGGGAAGTGCATTCCGGCGTTTTTCACAGTGAGATGGATACGCCGTGCATTTCCTCAGGGCGCTGGAGACACATCGCGCAGTTCAGTGCTACAGGGTGGGGATCATGCCCAAATGACTTTAACGTTAAAACGATGGGGGATCTCGATGGAAATGGTCTGGTCGACTTCTACCTCAATGATCGAGTTGTCCTATCATCACAGACAATCGTCGTAAATCTGGATGATGGGCAAGGAATTCCCGTTGTTTCGCACCCAAAGGCCACTCAATCGGGATTCTTCTCCGCAGGAGTCGGTGATGTCACCAACGATTCGGTTTCCGACTTTGCATTTGCCATGGCAAACGCGGACACGGGATGCTGGGATATTGTGGTGGTCACCAACAGCAAGTGGAGGAAAGTCAAGCATCCACTCGCAGAGGCTGCCAAGAGCACAACGAGATGGCCAGTTCTGCAAACGAAATACACAGTCGGCAAGACAGCACTGTCTATCAGTGCGCTGGGCGACCATAACGGCGACAGGGTCAACGACGTCCTCGTGGGTGTCCTGGGCCAGACAGGGGACGGTGTGCGTGCCATGGTGCTCCTGGGGCCCGATCTGTCCGCGGTGTCGTTTGTCACGAGTCTCAGCGGCGACACGAGCAGCTCTGTGAGCGCACTGGGCGACGTGGACGGCGACAGACTGTCGGACTTTGGGCTCGAGACGCACGCGAGCACCGAGAGGTATCGGACGTTCATTGTGTACGGGTCAGCAAACATCAGCAGAGGCGCTTCGGTGAACTTCGACGGGATGGGATGGACAGCACAGGAGAGCTACGGCAGTGGACGGGGCGCCAACATCACAGGCATCGGGGACATCAACGGGGACGGCATGGACGACGTTGTGATAGCGATGGCACAGTGCGGGTGGCTGCGCGTGGTGCTGGGCTCAGCCGACCGAAATCGAAGTGTGGACACTGGAGTTGTGTTGTCTTCTGGTTCCAAGTCCAGTGGCACACTGCCTAGTGAAGGGGAGTGCACAGACGTGGTTGTGCCACAGGCGCTTGGGGACATCAACGGAGACCTCGTGGACGACTTTGGTGTGGGGCTGCCGATGCAGAGGAATCTGGACAACTTCGAAGAGGCTGGCGTGATCAGTGTGATACTGGGCAGCAGGTCGCCAGACTCGTGGATACACCGGGCAGAGGGCACAATCGATGTGGTGGGAAATGTGAGCGGACATGGCGAGATGGGGTATCTGGTGTATGGTGAGAGGTTTGCACTGGTGGGGTCGATCTACGGGTCTGCTGGGGACATCAATGGCGATAGTGTCAGTGACATGTTCATTGCTTCTCCAACGCTCTCAGACAATGCGGGCCAGGTCATAATTATGCTCGGCTGCAACGACTCTGCGTCAAACATTAGTTCCGATGCCAAATCATGCTGGAGGAATAGAGACGGTAGGGCAAGTGTTCTCAACACAAGGGATATCACATCCTTGGATGGTTATCAGCTTATAGGACCGCGTAAGGGCTCACTCCTCGGAAAGTACATCGGAAAGGTTGGAGACATCGATGGTGATGGCTCAGATGACCTCATCATTGGGTTGCCTGCTCCGGAGACTCCGAACACCAGAAGATTGTTCTCGGGGGCTGTTGTTGTTCTGGGATCGCAGCAGATACACTTAGTTACCACTGCATTGGATACCAGCATTGCTGGCTCGAGTGGCTTCAGCACTCTAAATGTGCCCGGTCTGTCCCTTATGACGCCGAAATGTGAAGGTATTGGTGGTCGCTTTATTTCACTGTGCCCGATGAATAGAAGCTCCCTTTTGGTTGCCATCAAAATCGAAGCAAGAGGACCAAAGCAATGCACGTGGGCATTCTCAGACAGTGTTGTCATTGCCTGCCGACCCGTTTCAAGCACCTCTGAGTGTAACTTCATGTTCACAACTCGATGGAACTCGACGTGTACGTTGCTGATATCAGAGGCCTCAGGATGGGCAAAGATGAAGGCTAGCGGGATAGCAAGTGTTATGCTGCACATCACAGTCAACAATTCACGTGGCAACACTGCCGGGATGGACATTCAGTATTCTCCAGGACACCTGCGCCGAAGTACAAATACTGGGCTGATCATAGGATGCACTGTTGGTGGTGTTGGCCTTCTAATCATTATTGCCGTCCTAGTCGTCGCGATGATAGTGTACAGGCGGAGGATCATCAAGGAGGTCACCAGATGGGAGCCACGTGTGTGGCACTTTGACGAGTCGCTCAGACCAGAGACCATCGGCAGCGGCAAGAGCTACGCCCTCATCGACGCTGGGCGGAGGGACAGCGAGTTTGTGGTGGAGCTGTACCAGCGGAGCCCAGTGCCAGGGTTAGAGCTGGCGCGCGTGCAGATCATCTACAGCCCGCACCAGGAGCAGGCCTTCGAGAACCGGGTCGCCCAGCTGCAGGCCCGTGTTGGCAACCCCGCGTTCGCGCCGGGGTACGAGGGGGAGGGGAACAGGGCGACGAGGGCGGCGGTGCGGGAGCGGCTGATGGAGATGGCGCGGCGGACGCCGGAGGCGGCGTACCCCAACGTGAAGGTGGTGGCCATGTGGCACGGGACGCGGGCAGAGGCGCTGGAGAGCGTGTTCCGGGCGGGGTTCGCGAGCCTGGCGACGACGGACGAGGGCTTCTTCGGGAAGGGGGTGTACAGCGCGTACGAGGCGCGGTACGCCAGCGAGGTGTACAGCAGGGGCGCCCTGCTCGTCAACTGGGTCTCGCTCTTCTCGGCCTACCCTGTCGTCGACGGAGACATGCCCCGGCTGACGGGCAAGGGCAGCTACGCCAACTACGACGCCCACTTCATCCCCGTCCGCCCCGCCAGCGCCGAGGCCGGCGAGCAGAACTACGTGGCGTGCTCGGAGCTGTCCCAGGCCGTCTTCCACGAGCTGGTGACGTTCGAGGCGTCGCAGAACCTGCCGCGGTACCTCGTGACCCTGCAGCCCAGCATCGTGCAGACCGTGCCAGCCCTCACCGGCTCCCGCGGTGAGCTCATATCGAGGGAGGCTGGCCAGAAGACACAGCAGCAGAAAGTACAGTACGCTCCTCTTCCAGCTGTGGGGCTTGCTGTGAAGCCCTAAGCTGAACACGGAGTCTTATTGTTGTGACAACAGTCTCATTCCCTTCATTTAGTTTACTCTTTAGTATGGACTATTCGGGGTGTTGGTGGCGAAGCGAATTCTTCATAGTCCAGTGCGAGTCGTGTGCTCAACACACCAGTGATGAGATCAGTCCTCTCTTATCATTGCCTGCCAGCCACACGTGGTTTGCCGGGCATTTCCCCGGTGTATCGCAACGGCTCAGTTCGTTTTTCGTCCAGGGAAGTGAAGGTGCAGTTGCTGTTGTGCTCCCCGGTTCTTCGCTTTCGGTGTGCGATGCGCGTGTGCATTGTGCATGCCGTGCTGGCATTGTCACTGGCTGTTGCGTCGTCTGCGTCGTCGTCGTCGACGTCAAGGAGAAAGTGAGCGATCCGATGCTCTCCAAGTTCAGCTGAGGACACCCCGTGGTGACTGTGATGCTGGGCTCGGCAAACCGCACTTTCCCATGGACCGCCCCTTCGACGGCACCAACGGAATCCTCGGGCCCACGAGAGGCGATCTATTATTTGACGCCGCCGGGCTGAGCGACATCATCAATTAAGGGTCGATGACAGTGTTGTAGCATTGGAGGATGAGTAGAAAAAAAGTGCCGTCAATTGCAGTGTTGCTGGGGCGCACGAGGTTGAAGCAGACAATCATTCCCACATGGCCATAGGCAGCGTTACAATACAGCCGACTACTGCTGCACAGCAGCCCGCAGGGAACTGAAGGCTTCGACATCCACACTCCTTGTGACTGCCATGCACTGACGGGACCAAACACCCTGTAGTTGAGTTCAGGGTCGTCATGCTGGCCTCGAGAGTTCGTCCGCACGTGGTGTGGAGATCTGGAAAAGAGCTGCCCGCCGTTGCAACTCGGAATCCTGGCAGATTTGTGGAGTACTACTTTATTTGCTCCCGCCAAATGAGGAGAGCCGCAGACTCCGTGTTCCCCGTGCTCCCCGTGCCCCAGAACGCCCCGAGGCCCACCGAGCCCCCTCCGCTCGGCCCTGTAGCTGGAGGCACGATGGGCAGCATGCCCCTCCCTCCCGGAGACAATCAGCAATTGAATCGCGATACCTACTTCCCTCACTGGGGGCTGGCCCCTGCAGCTGCACCACACATGCTCGGAGCGCGCGAGGATGCCAGCCTCCGTGAGGGCCCCTGGGACGGCCCCCTCGGTGCAGCGGAGAAGGAGTGCATGATCCGCGTCTGCTGGCAGATGGCGCGGGAGCATCGCAAGCACATCGCAGTGCTGCTCCGCTACTACGAGGGGCGGACAGCTGCCGCCCTGCAGGACCTCGCAGCCATGGTGCAGGGCAGCGGCTTGGAAGGCATCCCGGGGCCCGAGGTGCCGCAGTGCGCCGTGTGCCTGGAGGAGTACGCCGAGGAGGGCGTGCGCTGCCCCTTTGTGCTGCGCTGCGGCCACTCGTTCTGCGGCCGCTGCGTGGGCGCCCTGGCCACCGCGGCGCAGCAGGGGCCCTCTGTGCGATGCCCCACGTGCAGGGAGCTCTCTGATGTGCGCGGGCTCACAGGGCTGCATGCTATCTGCTGCTCCTGACGCTGGGGGCTGCGGTGCAGGTGAGGAGCGACGCCCCGAGGAAGAACTACCAGCTGGCCCAGACCGTCGCTGCCATTGCCGCGTGGCGCAGGCGCATCCTAGGGCCGCAGGACCCGCAGGACACACAGGACTTGCTGGACACGCTGGACACGCTGCGCCCTGGGATGCCCGAGAGCTGACCCCGAGCGTGCCCACGCGACTGCCCCCGAGTGCTCGCACACCAGAGAGCAGAGAATGACATCGCTGCTCAGCCCAAGGGGCTGCTGCCGCCAGTTGTGCTGTCCTCTGAGTTCCCCGGGGGCCACCGAGGCCGCAGTCAGCCGCGACGAGGGCGCAGGGGCACACAGAGGCACCCTACGCTGCTCCCCAGCATCGCGGCCCCTGCGCCAGTATCCCCGCTGAGCCAACGACACTGGGCCCGTAGTCAGTCGGGCGTCGTCCCCTCGGCACACACTGTCGTCAGCGATACGAGCGATACGTGGGGAGAACGCGATAATATCTACAGATATTCGTATCTAGCAGATATTTCAGATTCAAACCCGAAGAATGTCGGGCAACGGCGGCGGGGGCGGCAAGGAGGAGCCGGCGGACGCGCGGCAGGTGGGGGGCCACGGGGGCGAGCTGTCGATGCGGTACGCGGGGGCGGACGTGCTGAAGCCGGCGACGGCGCCGCGGGAGGTGGCCTTCTACGCCGCCCTCGCCGCCGGCCGCCTGCCCCCCGTCCTCACGCGCCGCGCCGTCTGCCCCGCCTTCCGCGGCACCGTCCCCGTCCGCCTGCCCTCGGGGCGCTGCGTCGACTTCCTCGTCCTCGAGAACGTGCTCCACGATTTCCTGCAGTGAGATTTTTTCCAGGGATATTTCTATCTAGATATCGCGATATTAAATGCGTATCTGGATTCGCGGACCCCATTCCGCTCGCGCAGCCCCTCGGTGCTCGACATCAAGATGGGGCTGCAGACGTGGGACGACGACTGCTCTCCGACAAAGATGGCCGGCCACAAGTGCGCTCGCCCCCTTCGCTCATTCATTCAATGAGAAGCTGGTGGGTGTTGCGTCTTTCTGACGTCATTTTGACGTGTCTGCCACGCGCAGGGAGATCGACGCGAGGACGACGACGGCGACGCACGGGTTCCGGGTGGGGGGCATGATGGTCTACGACGTGTGCAAGGCACGCCGCTGCCGCTTTCAATTGATTGTCTCCCCCCTCCCTCCCCGCCACATGTGCAGTACTCCACGAGTCCAGTCCCGAGCGCCAGCACGGCCGCCACTGTCCTGCCTCGTCAGAGTTCCCCGCTGTTCTTGGCTCTGCGTGGCGGGGCCCCTTTCAATTGACTCGCGGGGTCTTCGCGCAGAGCACATACGGTGGAGAACTCCCGTGTTCTCTTGGTTTTGAATTGAGAAGCCTTCTCCATGCTCGGGTTGCAGCTATGTGGTAGCCCAGAGGGAGAGTCGCGATCAATTGACACGGGGCGGCGCATGCAGGGGAGCGCTGTGCGGAGGCCCAAGGGCTACGGGCTGGACAGGCCGCCCGAGGAGGTCCTCGAGGAGTTCCTGCACGACGGCGCCCGCGTGCGCGCCGACGTGGTGCCGACGTTCCTGCGGCGCCTCGAGGACGTCCGCGCGTTCTTCGCGGGGGCCACGCACACGCTCTTCGCGTCGTCGGTGATGTTCGCCTACGACGCGCGCGAGGGCCGCGCGGAGGTGCGCCTCATCGACTTTGCGCACGCGTGGCCCCGCGCAGAGTGCCCCTACAGCGACGGCGTCCTCGTGGGCCTCGACAACCTGCGCGCCTGCTGGCAGTCGGTCCTCGCCAAGCACGCCAGCGCCACCACCGCCAGCCAGTAGGCCTCTCTCCCCTCGTTGCCAGCCCCGGGACTCGGCGCTCTTTCGTTCAATTGAACCAACAGAGGACATATTGCGCATTCAAGATCCATGAGCGGGAGGGAGCTGGAGGGGCACAGTTGGTCTGCATGCACAATTCACACATACTCACCCCACCACCCGCACAATGCGAATGCACTGCTCGGGTCGGCTAGATTCCCCCATGTCCAGCGCAAGGACAGGCCTCGGATAGGTGCGACACGTCACGGAGCGATTTATCGGATTTGCGCGGGGGGTTGCTTGTTTTCCATTGTTTATTTCCCGCGGTTTCCGAGCCCTCGCATCCCGCGCACAATGCTCTGGACTGCTTCCGCCGCTGCCGGTGCCACGTCCCCCCTCGCCCCGCGGTCCACCTCCGCGCCCATCGCCGCTGTGCGCACCACCCTAGAGGGCGGGCAGCTGGAGTTCACTCCCTGTGTGCCTGGCAGGCGGTCCTCTTGCTCGAGTGCGCCGCGCTGCTGTGCCTCTGGCGTATCCTCCGCAGAGCTGTGTTCGGCGGCGTCGGCCCGCGCAACACCGGGGTAACCGCTGTGACCCCGCGTGGGGGCTTGGTGTCTGACGTGGCGCCTCGCGCAGGCGAGAGCCGTGCTGGAGGGCGCTGCCGTGTTCTTCGGTCTGCAGTTTGCGCTCGAGGGCTTGCTGTGGACGCCTGATACAGCGCTGACGCGCAGCGCGTGGCTGATAACGTGGGCGGGATGGTGCCTGACCTTGACGTTTGTCAGGGTGCACGTGGACCTGGCCAGAGACCACCAGCGCGCTGTACGTCCGCGTTCGGGCACTCATCTGTGCCTGCGGTTTTGACTTCTTTTTTTCAATCGCAAACTGCGCGTTTCCCTACATTCTGCAGTGCTTCCTGCGTCTCGAAGGGATACCGCCAGTGGAGACGCTTAGCCCCCTGGAGAACATTCTGTGCGGAGTGCTGCTGGTGGGCTACGTCGTCACGGTGTGGCTCAGCGGAGCGGCCAGCGCGGGGCTCGTGCACTTCATAGGCGTGACTTACCTACAGGCGCGTGCTCACCCCGGTACCTTCTCACGCTCTCCCAGTGCATCAGCTGTGTAATGGAGGTACTGCGCCCGTCGCTCGAGGAGCGCGCGACGGTCAGCTGCGACGACTGGGCGACCGCGGACGTGCGCCGGGTGCTGCGCTCTCACGCCGCCCTGCGCGCTGCGGACGCGCTCTCTCTGCTGTTCCAGGCGTTGGTCCCTTTCTCCCTGCTGGCCCCCGCAGACCTCGCGAGTGCGGCGCTCGTGCTGGTCGAGGTGCTGTTCCTCTGGGGCCCCATCTGCGCGTGGGCAACCAATACGCGCAGGCTCCTGCGTGCTCTGCTTCACTATGCGGCACGCAAGTGCGTGCGGCCCCTCTCTTCGCCGCATCGCAGCGCGTCCGCTCCTGACGGGCCTCGGCGTCGGCGCAGGGAGGTCGCTATGCCCGCGGGCGGCGAGCACATCTGCGCCCTCTGCAACGGCCCCATGCGCGCTGGGTCGAAGATCCACTGCGACCAGGTCGTCCACAGGTGCTGCTCCATTCCCCCGCCCCCTCCGACCCTCCGACCCTCTGGCCCTCTGACCCTCTGACCCTCTGACCCTCTGGCCCTCTGGCGCTCGCCTTGGGCGCAGCGGGTGCGCGGTGCAGTGGTTGCTGCTGAGCTGCACGTGCCCCTACTGCCGCTACGACCTCGAGGACAACTGGCTCAGCTGCGCGTGCAGTCGGCCGACGAGGGCGGACGTGCTCTACGGGCAGTGCATCCGCGAGCTCGTGCAGGCCGTGAGAGCCCCCGACTACGCGCAGGCCGCTCGCTCTGCCCGTCTCTGCGCGTCGCTGGTGCACGCGACCTGTGCGCCTTCGTGCCCGCCGCTCCGCCCGCAGCGCCCTAACAGCCAGCGCCGGCCCAGCGTGCCCCGACTGGCAGAGGCGCATGGGCAACCTGCTACTCGAGGCGGCCAAGTTCGAGGCCCTCGCGAGGAACCACCAGCGCGCAGCAGCCGCGGTGGCGGCGCGCAGGAGTGCGCAGCAGCTGGAGCAGCGGCTGATGCAGCTCCAGATGCCCCCGAGGGCAGCCACTCCGGGGCCGAGGGCTGGCGGTGCGCGCAACGGCAACGGCGCCCCTGGCGGGTCGCAGGCGGCGGCAGAGGAGAGAGGGGCGGCGCGGGCGCTGTGCCCCGTGTGCGCGCACGAGTACGACGACGATGAGGAGCGGCGCCCGTACGTGCTGCGCTGCGGGCACACGTTCTGCATGCGCTGCATCAAGACGATCACCAACTCTGCGGGCGCCCTGCGCTGCCCCGTCTGCCGCAGGTCCATCAACGTGCGTCCGTCCGACCCCTTGGCGGTTGACTCGCCCCCCCTGCTGAGCTCTGGGTGCCCGCTGCGCAGGGGCACATGCACCCGCCCATGAAGAACTTCCAGCTCATCGACCTCCTCAGTTCGGCCGCCCCCGCGCCCAAGGACCCTGTCGTGCAGCCCGCACGGCTCGCTCAGCCAGCTGAGCAGCCACCGCAGCCCTCGGAGCCCGCGCAGCCCGCGCAACCCGCGCAACCCGCGCAGCCCCCGGGGGAGGAAGAGGCGGTGCAGCCGATGCAGACCGAGGAGCCAGTGAGGGCGGTGCCGCTGGCAGCGCGGGAGGAGCTCGACAGGGTGCTGGTCGTGGCCAACGTGGCGCCGACGGTGGACGCTGCGGCGCTGCTGGGCGCCTTTGTGTGGTTCGCGCCGCTGCGGGCCGACCTCGTCTGCGGCGCTGCTGGCGGCGGGGGCGCCGCCGTCTGGTCGCTGACGTTCGGCACCGCCGTCGAGGCCCTCCGCGCGCGCTACACGCTCGACAGGACGGCGATCCAGGGCAGCGAGATCCTCATCTTCTCGCGGGCGTAGCCGCAGCGCGTGCGACTGCCAGTCGAGTAACTGACGGGCACGAGTAAAACACTCGAGTGCTGTTGTTCTGGGTCCCAGCGTCGTCCACGAAGGGCCGTGGCGTACCTGACCCGTCAGGACACATGGGGGGTCAGAGTGTGAGATGCGTTACTGATACGTTCTCCGGGATTTCCTCTTGTTTTTCTCGCGGACTGCGCGCGGAACCTCGCAGATGGTCTCGCTGCTCGTGCCCTCCTCTTGGACCATCGCTGCCTCGTGGGTCCTGCGCACACCCACGTGCTCCGCTGGGGTGCGCTCGCGCCACATTCCCATTTCGGAGTACAGACTCAATTTCTTCTTCCAGGTAAAACGCCGCGACGACCCCGTACAGTGCAGATCGCGCTTGTTCTGGATAGCGTGCTGCTGGTGGCCCTCGGGCGGTGCATTCGGAGAGGCGCCATGGGCGGCAAGGGCCCGCGCGCAGATTCCTCGACAGGGCCGTCATTCAGGAGAGACAGTGAAGCTCAGCTGAGAGGACCGAACCAAACCCAGTCAGAGCACTCTGACAACCCAGTACCCAGAACGAGTGAGCCTTCTGGAGTCCCCAGAGGAGAGGGAATGGAATGGGCCACTGGCACCATTTCCGAAATTGCGTTCTAACAGTACACTTGCCTGCCCCTCTGCCACACGCCAGAGGCCAGCACAGCGACCACGAGGCCCCCTCCACTTCCCCCGCCAGGCAGCATCGCACAGCCATCGTATGAGTGTGTCCTCTCGGACCGCCCTTCAGCCAGGGCGCTGTGTGTCGGTCACTGCTGCTGCTGGGTCGTCATGCTCAGGGTCCACGACTCCTGCTGGTTGGTTTCGAGCGGGAGGTTGAGCTCGACGACGGCGCCCGACTCGGCTCCGACGACGACGACCGAGGACGTGGAGGCCTGCAGGCTCGAGAGCGGCCCCTGCGCGAGGTCGAGCAGCGCGCCGACGGTGCCGTTGGCGGGGTTGACCAGCGCCAGCGCCCCGTCCGCCGCCACGGTGACGAGCCGCGAGGACATGACCATCCCCGTGACCCGCGCCCTGTGCACCTGCCGCTCCCACACGCAGTCGCCGCGCGCCACGTCGATGCAAGCGACGCTGCCCGCCTCTGTGGCGCAGAAGAGGCGGTTCTTGGAGCACATGGCCGTCACGCAGGCGCTGCGCCGCGTCAGGGCGACCCGCGGCTGCGTGGGGGCCTTGCGCCTGTTGACGACGTAGGCGTTGACGACGCCGCTGGGCAGCGCCACGAGCAGGCGGCTGGGCTGGCAGTAGTTGATCGCCGTGGCAGGCCGCGCGAACGTGTCGACCTCGGAGAGCTCGTCCGCCGACCGCGAGCCCACGTTCAGCGCCCGCACGGCCCCGTCGGCGCTGCTGAGGATCAGGAACCCGTCGCCCGTCGGGAACAGTGAGACGATGCCCGACGCCACTCCCGCGAAGCTCCGGAGTTGCGTTCTGCAGAAAACAGAGTCAGTGGGGAGTCCAAAATCAATTGAATATTGCGAGCTCACTCCTTGACGATGTCCCACTGGATGACAGTGCCGTCCTCGGACCCGGAGAACATGTTTCCATCACCGCTGGACACGAGCGCGCTGATTGGCTGCGGTGGCCCTGCGTGTAAGCCCGGGCTTCATGTTTGGGGGACCTGCGCACCGCCTGGTGGCCCGAGAGCTTGAGGGCCGACCTGGCCCTGCCGATGTTCCACATCCAGATGTCCCTGTCGCCCCTGCAGGCGCAGTAGACCTGCGACGGCGTCCTGTCGTAGACCATGCTGACCACCGCGCTGCGCCCACGGTGTTGGGGGAGTGTGAGAACAGGAGATGGGGGGGGGGACTCAGCCAACGCTATAGACACACCTCGCGCAGGTGCCGACCTCGCGGGAGCAGACGAGGGAGACGACCTTGCTGGCGTCGAGACGTAGCTCGCCAGACTCCACGCCGAAGCCAAAGTCGTTGTGGCCGCAGGCGCTGAAGGCGAGGCCGCAGCCCACGCGGACGCCCGAGATGGCCACGCCCACGCGCTCTGTCCGCGGCGACGTGAACAGGAACGTCTTTGTCTTGGCGACGCTGCCGTCCGCCGCGACCTCCTTCACCGTCACCCTGCGGGCGTGCGCGCTCAGCGTGGGCACTGTGCTCGAGTGCGTGCCTGAGCTTCTTGGTGAGGTGCGCCTGCGGCACTGCGATGCTCAGCTCGATGCGCAGCCCCTCCCTCGCCACTGCCGTATGCGCCGCACGTTAGTTCGGGTGCTCCGGGGCCTGCGGGCAACTGGCCAGCGAGCACTGCCCGCGTACCGATGCAGGAGCCCTTGCCGAGCTGCACGACGGGGCGGGCGGGGAGGGCGGCGACGGCGCGGATGCTCAGGGGCCCCGCGGCGACGGCGCGGAAGAGCTGCGCGAAGTCGGTCAGCGGGGCCCACGCGCCCGCCGCCTCGAGGACCAGCAGCTCGCGGGCCATGGCGCGGGCGATGAGGACCTTGTCGACGAACTTCCAGAGGTCCTCGAGGCTCGCGTTGAAGAGCTTCTTGCCCGGCCGCGCGACGACCTTCTTCTGGGCGTCGGGGCTCTCGCCGACGTCCTTGACCAGCGACAGGTGCACCTCGCGCCACCGCTGCGACGTCATGTCGACGCAGACCTTGTGCTGCGCGCCGTGAGAGCGGGAATCAATTGATTTGGGCGCACGCGGCAGACGTGGGGCTCCGAGAGGGCCCGTTTGGCCTCCTCGAGCCTCCGCAGCGCGCCGGGGACGTCGCCGCCGGGGCCCTGGGCGAGCAGCAGCTGGCGCGAGCTCTCGAGGGCCCCGAGGATCTGCTCGTAGCGGTTGTTGTGCGCAAAGACGACGCGCTCGGTGGTCCGCCGCCCGAAGACGACGCGCTCGCTGCCCGACCGCCCGAACACCGCGGCCACCGTGCCGCCCTCGCGCTGCTGGGCGCCCGCGGCCAGGGCGGGGCGCAGCGTGTGGAACCACTCGTCGAAGAGGTCCGCGAACTCGGGGGCCGCGTGCGAGCCCTCGATGCCCGCGACGACGGCCGTGCGGGGCAGCGGGTCGTGCAGCCGGAACGCCGCGCTCGAGTGGACCCGCAGCGCGAACGGGGCGACCACGCCGGGCCTGTCGGTGTACACGACGACCGCGTAGGGCCTGCGCCGCGCGGGCATCTCGGCGACCAGCGACACGGAGCGCTCCACCGACGCCGGGCAGCGAGCGACGACGCAGCGGTCGTCCGCCGCGTCGACACGCCAGTCGACGTCGTCGCCGTCGCCGTCGCTGCCGGCGGCGCAGATGGCGACGCCGATGCCGAAGTAGTAGTCGTCGCTGCCGTCGTAGGCCTTGGCCGCGGGCTGCGCGAGGCAGACGACGACGGTGCTGTCCGCGCCGAGCTCGAGGGCGTACTGGGGGTTCCTGTGCCACTGCGCCTCGCCGCCGCAGAGGTCCTCGCGCTCGCTCTCCCCAAAGTCCCAGAACCCCCACGTCTTCGCAAAGGCCCGTCAGCCCCAGCAGAGCAGCGGGGAGGAGCGGGCGCGCACGGTGGCCGAGGACCACGAGTCGCGGGGGACGAGGCCGACGTTGAGGGCCGTCCAGCGCGCGCAGAAGTCGGGCCACTCCATCCAGAAGAAGCCGCCGCCCCTGCGCGGGCACTGCGCCCGCACGGCGTCGCCGGCGGCGGCCCACGTGGCCTCGTCGCCCGCGGACCAGCGGCCCGCCCACGCCTGCGAGCCGTGCGGGTTGAAGACCTCGACGAGCCGCGTGCCCCCGGCGTCGACGGCGCGGGCGACGCAGTGCGAGTGGCCCGCCAGCAGCCCGCGGTCGTCCCGCGGCGGCGCTCCGGGCTCGGCGGGGGCGATCGAGCACGAGAGGACGTCGCCGGCGCCGAGCCACGCGGAGAGGCGGCGCCAGAGGGCCTCGGGGTCGGCGCCGGCGACGTCGACGCGCGTGCTGGCGGTGCCCAGGAGGTCGACCATCGCGTAGGCCTCGACGCCGCCGTTGATGTTCTCGTAGCACCTGCGGCAGCGCGTCAGGACGGGCGGCAGAGAGGCGGGAGGGGCGCCTGTGGAGCTTGGCGTAGGCCTTCTCGAGCATGCAGACCCAGAGCTTCCGCTTCTTCTTGCAGAAGGCGTAGAGCGGGTGGCCCAGCGCGTTGCACGGGATGTAGTCGTCGACGACGACCCACCGCCACTGCAGGTCTGCGCGCGTGTTATGGTGCACAGAGAGTCGGACGCGTGAGGAGGGGCGCAGTACGCACTGAGGTAGAAGGCGATGGCGTAGATGCCGACGGCGACGTCGTGAGCGACGAACATGCGGCGGATGAGGTCGGGGCGGGCGGTCAGCGAGGCGAGGGGGCCGAGCAGGTAGCAGGTGCCCAGGCCGCCCTGGTCGATCTCGGACGTGTCGAGGCGCAGCTCCGCGGGCTCGGGCTCGCCGGGCTCCTGCCCCCACAGCGTCGCCCCGGGCGAGACCTCCGAGGCGCGCCGCCACACGTGCGGGTGGGCGACGTCCTCGGTCGACGCGGGGATGCTGGGGTCGGCCCACAGCATCCACGGGCCCCGCGGGCACTCCGTGTCGGTGAACTGCGACGCCGGTGCATGTAAGCGCCACGGAGAACACAAAGAGGGCTCTGTGTGGTGCGGTGTGCAGCAGCTACGCGCCTTGACTTTGCGTCGGTTGCACCTGTCCAGCAGCGTGTTGTACCGCTCGAGGCACTTGCGCCTCTCTTCGTCGAGCAGCTCCGCGTTTACCTACCCGCCCGCACACAGCACCCCAAACGCCCCTCTGCTGAGACACCGCGGGCTGGCTGGCAGGGAGACGGAAAGCGGGGCGGGGGCAGAGCTGCTCACGGTGACAGGCGGGTAGGGCTCGCGGTGGAGGACGGTGGGGGCCAGGACCAGATGCTTCCGGGACTTGGGGACGACGCCGTCGCTCTCCTCCTCCGTGTGCAGGACCTCGAAGCCGCGCCCGGTCTCGTGGACGACCTCGTCGCCCGCAACGTACTCTGTGCAGATGCCACGGTGTGACCACCGCACAGTGGGCTGCAGAGGGCGAGGGGGGCGAGCGGGCGCAACTGATGCCCGCGAAGTTGTTGGACGCCCAGCCGATGCACGTGCCCCGCGGCCCCGCCTCGACGCGGGCGGCCCACAGTGGGAGGTTGTGCCCGTCGTGGCCGTGCGGCTGACCCGGGAGGCGCTTCTGTCTGGCGGGGTCGACCCACTCCCAGCAGCACTTGGCCCCCGCGGTGGCCACGAGCACCTCGAACTCTGCAGCCTCGGCCACCGCTCCCCGCAGCGGCACACCTACGCGCACGCCGTCGGTCGCTGTGAGCGAGAGAGAGAGAGGCCTCCCGGCTGAGGGGGGCGTACGGGGAGGGGAGCCCTGGGCGCAGCCGCCCGGGACCACCGCAGGGGCGCCGCAGGACCGCGCGAGGTACACAGCGCACAGGTCGCCGTTGGAGCGCGCGCTCTGCCCCGCCACGACGGCGTTCCTCGGCAGCGCGCCGTCCCGCGGCACCGCGACCCACCTGAGCGACTTGGCCTCCTTGTCTGACGGCTGCTCCGGGGCCGGGGCCGGCGCCGCTGCCTTGGGCTGCGGGACGGCGGACACGGGCCGAGCGCTGCGGGCCCGCTGGCCCAGTGCAGGAGGCCGCACAGCCGACTGCGGGCGCGAGGGCGGGGGGCGCGGGAGCCTCTGGGGGCCCTGGGCCGGGCGGTTGCCCGCGCTCTGCCGTTGCGGGCGGAAGCCGGGACCCCTGGGGACGGCGCTGATGGGGCGCAGCCGCGCTGGTGGCCTCCGCGCAGGAGCTGCCCTGCCAGCCGCTGCCCTGCGCGCGTTGCCAGGGGCCCCCTCGGGCTGCTGGGTGCCCTCGTCGCCGTGTTCCGTGCCCTCCTCGTCGGGGGCGTCGTCTGCGTCGTCCTCCAGGGGCGCCTCTGCCTCTGGCGGGCTCTCGAGCTCCTCGGGCGACACATCCGCGGCGTCGCCGTCGTCCACGGGGATGACCGGCATCTTGGGGCTCTCGAGCGGCGGCAGCTTCGCCGACGACCGCCTGCTGGAGGACAGCGGCCCCGACGAGGGGCTCCCCACCTCCTTCGGCGGCTCAATGTGGGGCAGCGCGTGGGGGCTGGCCAGCGCCTGTGGCCCTCTCTGCGCCTCCCTGCGCTCCCCCTCATCCTCGCCTGCTGCTGCTGCCGCTGCCCCCTGGACCAGCTCCGCGATGGCGCTGTCCCCGGAGGCGCTGGCCGCCTTCGCTGCCTCGGGGCCCACGGGCGCCCCAGCGCGGATGAGAATCTCGACGACCTCTCGGTGGCCCGCGGCGATGGCGGCGACCAGGGGCTGCTGGGCCGCGGCACCGCCGGCGCCGCTGAGGTCCGCCCCGAGGCGGATGAAGAGGCGCACGACCAGCGCGTTGCCCGCAGCGCACGCGGCGCCGAGGGGGCTCGGGCATCCCGGGGCCGCGGCGCAGGGCGAGGCGCCGTGCCGCACGAGGACCTCGATGATGTCGACGCGCGCGCTGGCCGTGGCCGCCAGCAGCGCCGTCATGCCGTCCGAGGGCCTCGGCGTGACCACCGGGGCACCCGCGGCAAGCAGCGCCAGGACGACGTCGAGGTGGCCAGCGCCCACCGCGGCGAGCAGCGGCGCCGTGCCATCGCTCGACGGCTGGCTGGCGTCGGCGCCGTGCTGGAGCAGCCACGCGACCACGTCTGCCCGGCCCCGCTGAGCCGCCTGCACTACGAGGCCGGGGGCGTCGGCCAGCGGCACGCCGGCAGCGAGCAGAGTGCCCAGCACGACGAGGTCTCCCTCGGCGCACGCGCGCATGAGCTCGCGCTCCGCGGAGGCGCCGGCCCTGACCAGCGTGGCGGTGATGTCCACGAGGCCTGCGCTGGCTGCGGCCCACAGTGGCCCGTTTCCTCCCTCGCTCGGCCCGTTGGGATTGGCCCCGAGGCGGAGCAGCACGTCGACCACTGTCAGGTCGCGCGTGCGGAATGCGGCGCCCAGAGGGGTCTCGCCGCCGAGGGACCCGTTGACGTCGGCGCCACGCCGGACAAGCAGGTCTATCACAGCGGCCCTGGGACCCGGTGTGAAGACGCATCCCAGCTCCGCGAGCTCCTGCAGCTCGGGCTCGCCGACAGCGGCGGCACCGATGGCGGCGAACAGGAGCGAACTCGGGGCAGCCGCGCCGTTGTCGAGCAGCAGC
Organism: Mastigamoeba balamuthi; assembly: GCA_902651635.1. Taxonomy (NCBI): domain Eukaryota; phylum Evosea; order Mastigamoebida; family Mastigamoebidae; genus Mastigamoeba; species Mastigamoeba balamuthi. The sequence goes on from CACRSC010000075.1 coordinate 953,537, forward strand.
TCGAGGGCCTCTGCCCTCGCGTAGCGCGCAGCCCACCACGCAGGGGGACGGCCAGAGGCATCCACAGCTGCTGCCACGCCACAACCAGCAGCAATGAGCGCCCTGAGGACCTCTGTGCTCCCCGAGGCGACCGCGGCGACCAGCGGCGTGACTCTGCCGTCCGCAGAGGGCAGGCAGGGGTCGGCCTTTCGCTCCAGCAGCAGGCGGACGGCCTCTGGGTTGCCCGCCGCGCAGGCGGCGATGAGCGGCGTCAGAGTGGCCCTGCAGCGCCTGTCCACAGAGGCGCCCGCCTGCAGCATCTGCTCGACGACCTGCGGGGTCACCTGCCCAGAGGCGAGCAGGAAGACCACCAGCGAGGTGCCCGCGGCGTCGACGGCCTCGTCGGGGTGGCTCAGTGTCCTCGTCTCGCTCTTGTCGCCGTTCTGCACCGTCACCCTGAACGTGAAAGAGCGGGTCTGGCTGCCCTGGCCCTCGGGCTGTAGTGCCTCCGCTTTCTGCTGCTGCTGTTGTTGTTGCTGTTGCGGTTGCTGTGGCTGTGGCTGGCTCTTCTGGACCACCTTGATCAGCACATCGACGACCTCTGCGCTGCCGCTCTTGCGGGCCTCCTCCAGCAGCGCGGCGTCGACGGGAGCCCCCGCCTCGATGAGCTGCCGGACGATGCCCGCGTTGCCACTCCTGGCGGCGAGGGCGATGGCAGCGCCGAGATCGACCGCGACGCCCAGCCGGATGAGCACACTCACGACCATGGCGCGGTCGCCCTCGGCGATGGCCCCTCCCAGTCTGCGGTATTCCAGCGTCTCCTGCATGCCGGCTGCCTCGCCCGCGCGTGTGGCGCAGGCCTCGAGCACAGGGCTGCGGAGGCCTGGGGTGCCGCTGTGGGGCGGAGGGGACGGAGCCCCGGCACCGACGAGCAGCTCGAGTATCTCGGCCCTCCCGAACTTGGCAGCCCACCACACGCTCGACCTGCCGAGCCCGTCGAGCCTCGAGGGCTCTGCCCCCGCCGCCAGCAGCAGCCGCACGACGCGCACGTCCCCGCCGACGACCGCGGCGCTGAGCGGGACCATCCTGCCGTCCGCTGAGGGCTGGTTGGGGTCCGCCTTTGCTGCGAGCAGCAGCTCGACGCTCTGCAGGGCCCCAGCGAGGCACGCGGCCACCAGCGGCGTCATCGAGCCCCCCGACGGCTTGCCCACCGAGGCGCCGGCGCCCAGCAGCGCTCTGACCGCCTCGGGCGTGGCCGCGCGGGAGAGCAGCAGGTAGACGAGCAGCGTCAGGCCGCTGGTGCCCACCTCGCCGTCGGGGTCGCGCAGCGTCGTCGTCGTCCGCTCCCCGCCGGTGCCGATAGTCACTACCTCGAACGTGAAGTCGCGGGGAGGCGCGGGGCGGGGCAGCGCGGCCTCGAGGAGGCGGACGACCGCTGCGTGGCCTCTGTCGCGGGCGCCCTGCAGAGCCCGGGCGCCGTCCCGCTGAAGGTCGGCGCCCCGCGAGAGCAGAGCCTCGACGAGGCGCGCGGAGCCGCTGAGACACGCGAGCAGCAGAGGCGTCGCCCCGTCAGAGGCCCTCTGCTGGTCGGCCTGCGCCCCCAGCGCGAGCAGCGTGCCGACAGCCGCGGACGCATCGAGCGGGGGCACGCGGACGCCCAGGCGCCCAAACTCGGCCCAGTCGACGCTCGTCGACGGCGTTGCGTCCTCGCAGAGGTCGAAGAGCAGTGACGCCGCAAGCGAGGCCGTCTGCTCGCCGCGCAACCGCAGAAGGAAGTCCAGGAGGTCCAGGCGACCGTAAGCGGCTGCCCACCACGCCATGGGCTTCGCCAGAGCCCCGAGCTGGTTGGCCTCGGGCTCGCGGGACAGCAGCAGCTCGACGACCCCGCGGTGCCCCCCGACGACAGCGGCAATCAGCGGCGTGGTCCTCCCGTCAAGCGATGCCTGGGCGACGGCGGCGCCCCTCGAGAGCAGCAGCGCGACGCACTCGAGGTTCCCGGACATAGAGGCGGCAATGAGAGGAGTGAGAGAGCAGCCGCACTGCTTGCCCACAGAGGCACAGGCGTCCAGGACAGTCTGGACCACCTTGGCGTCGCTTCCGCAGACCAGCAGGTAGACAAGGAGTGTGGTCCCAGCGTCGTCGACAGAGTCGTCTGGATGTGTGAGAGTCACAACCTCACTGCGGCCGCTGCGCTCGATGGTCACCCGGAAGGTGAACTGCCGAGTAGCCGCGCCATCCCCGCTTAGCTTGCGTCCAGAGACGTGCTGCCTGTCTGTGCCCTGTGCCGTCTTGCCTCCTCCAGGATCAGAGCCTTTGACCGAGCTCTGTGGCGTCCTATCACTCCCAGTACCAACACCAGAGCCATTGAATTTGCCATTGGCGGTACCAGGACTCTGCTGTACTGCGCCAGAGTCAGATCCAGCTGCAGAGCCACCACCTGCACCTCCAGGTCCATGCGCAGTGCCAGTGCCAGCAACGTCTGAGCCTGAGCCTGTGCCTACGACAGCACCAGACTCAGAGCCTCCTTCAGCTCCAGTGGCAGTGACAACTACAGCGAGAGGTCCAATTCCTCTAGCGCCTGAGCCAGAGCCAGCACTATCGCCAGATCCAGTGCCTCCAGAGCTATTGCAAGTGTCAGTGTGAGTGCCCGTTCCAACGCCAGCACCATCTCCTGTGCCAGAGTCCTCTCCGGCGCCAGATCCAGTGCCTCCAGAGCCAGACCTACTGACAACACCATTGTCTATTCCTACAGAGACAGGACCAGCGTCAGACCCTGCGCCAGTACCTGAAGAGCCAGCCGCAGTGCCAGTGCCCACTCCATCACCAGAACCAACCTCGGAGACAGCTCCAGAACCAGGGCCCGCGCCAGTGCCACTGCCAATTCCTACGACAACAGCACCAGCACCAGAGCCAGTGCCAGCGCCAGTTCCAGTGCAAGAGCCCTCAACACTAGACCCTGCACCTGAGCCAGGACCAGGGCCCACTCCAATACCAGAGCCAGAACTAGTGCCCGAGCCAGAGCCCATTCCAACACCGGAGCCAGAACCAGAGCCCGCTCCAACACCGGAGCCAGAGCCCATTCCAACACCAGAGGCAGGATCAGTGAAGGTGCCAGTGCCCTTAACAACCCCAGTGCCAACACCAGACCCCGCACCAGCCCCAGTGCCAGAGCCGGTGCCAACTCCGGAACCAGGCCCAGCACCAGCACCAGTGCCTGAGCCCTTGCCTGAACCCACTCCAATACCAGATACAGTAACAGAGCCAGACCCAGAGCCCACTCCAACACTAGATTCAGAGCCTGAGCCAGAACCTGAGCCGGTGCCAGTGCCTACACAAACGCCAGATCCAGCACTAGCACAAGAACCAGAACCAGAGCCGGTGCCGGTACCGGTTCCGGTGCCGGTGCCACTGCCAGTGCCGGTGCCCAATCTATCGCCGGATCCAGCATCTGAGCCAGTACCAGAGCCCATTCCAACACCGCAGCCAGTACCAGAGCCAGAGCCAACTCCCACACCAACACCAGAGCCAGAGCCGGAGCCAGTGCTCACCACAACACCAGACCTAGCACCCGAGCCAGAGCTAGTACCGGTGCCAGTGCCAGTTTCAGTACCACTGCCAGTGCCTGAGCCGGTACCAGAGTCAACCCCAGAGCTCTCTCCAACACGAGATCCAGAACCAGCACCAGAGCCAGTCCCAGTGCCAGAGCCCACTCCAACACCAGACCCAGTGCTTGAACCAGGGCCGGTGCCGGTGCCTGTCCCGGTACCAGTAACACTGTCAGAACCAGAGCCCACTACAACACCAGACCCTGTGCCTGTGCCAGTGCCGGTTCCAAGGCCAGTGTCAGAGCCAGTTCCTGCAACGCTGCCAGTGCCAGTGCCAGTGCCAGGGCCAGTGCCAGTTCCAGAGCCCACTACAACACCAGACCCAGCACCTGGGCCGGCCCCAGTACCACTGCCAGTGCCACTGCTGGCACCAGTACCAGAGCCAGAGTCAGAGCCAGCTCCCACTCCAACACCAGAGCCGAAGCCGCCAGTTCCTGTTCCAGTGCCCACTCCATCACTAGACCCAGCACCTGAACCAGGGCCAGTGCCAGTGCCGGTGCCAGTACCAGTGCCAGAGCCAGCTCCCACTCCAACGCCAGAACCAGAGCCAGAGCCGGAGCCGGAGCCGGAGCCAGAGCCAGTACCAGTGTCAGAGCCAGCGCCGGAGCCAGTGCCCACTACGACACCAGACCCAGCACCTGAGCCTGAGCCGGAGCCAGTGCCAGTACCAGTGCCAGTGCCAGACCCAGTTCCGGAGCCCACTCCATCAGTACCAGAGCTCGCTCCAACACCAGACCCGAAACCCGAACCAGTACCAGTGCCAGTCCCAGAACCACTGCCAGAGCCAGCTCCCACTCCAACACCAGAGCTCGCTCCAACACCAGACCCGGAACCCGAACCAGTACCAGTGCCAGTCCCAGAACCACTGCCAGAGCCAGCTCCCACTCCAACACCAGAGCCAGAGCCGGAGCCGGAGCCAGTTCCAGTTCCAGTGCCAACTCCAACACTAGATCCAGCACCTGAACCAGTGCCAGTACCAGAACCAGCTCCCACTCCAACACCAGAACCGGAGCCGGAGCCAGTGCCCACTACAACACTAGACCCAGCACCTGAGCCAGAGCCGGAGCCAGCACTTGTGCCAGTGCCGGAGCCAGAACCACTGCCAGTACCAGAGCTCGTTCCAACACGAGGCCCAGTACCAGTACCAGTGCCTGACCCAGTTCCGGAGCCCACTCCAACACCAGACCCGGAACCCGAGCCTGAGCCAGTGCCAGTACCACTGCCAGTGCCTGAGCCTGAGCCAGTGCCCACCGCAACATCAGTACCAGAGCCAGATCTTGGCCCAGACCCCACTCCAGTTCCTGAACCAGCACCAGTTCCAGTGCCGGTGCCAGTACCAACACCTGAGCCAACAGCAATACCAGTGGCAATGCCAGTGCCAGCCCCTGCGCTACTGCGGATCAGAATCTCAAGTCGGCCATCAGCCCTCACGGATGCCTGTATGTTCTGGATGTCAAGACTGGCCGCAACCGACAGCAGCACTCTGACAACCTCTGTGTGCCTGCAGCGGATGGCCACCCCCAACGGCGTCTCGTCCTTGGAGTCGCTCTTACCCACATCGCACCCCATCTTCGCCAGCACCGCCAACGTCGCAGTGGCCTCTCCGGGAACGACCCTCAACCCCAGCGTCTGGCACAGCGCCGTCTGCCCTAGGTCCTCCACTCTGCCTTCCCTGGCGCACACCTCTGTCAGCAGCGTGCGGCCCCCGACACACTGCTCTGTTGACGCCCCACAGCGCGCGAGGTCCCCGAGCAGCTCGTGGCGCCCCAGCACGGCCGCCCACCACGCCGCGGACCTGCCGGCAGCGTCTGCCCACGTGGCGTCGGCCCCCGAGGACAGCAGCAGCGTCACAGCGTCGGCGCGCGCCCCCAGCAGCGCGGCGACGAGCGGCGTGGCGACGCCGTCCTCGGCGGGAAGACTCGCGTCGGCCCCGGCGTCGAGCAGCACGCGCACGCGGTCGAGGGGCCCCGCGGCGCAGGCGGCGATCAGCGGCGTCAGGCAGCCGCAGCAGCGCTTGTCCACGTCGGCCCCCGCGTCGGCGAGGGCCCGCACGTCGGCCGCGCTGCCGCCCGCGAGCAGCACGTGGACCAGCAGCGTCGTCCCGCGCGAGTCCACGAGGGCGTCCGGGTGCCCGAACGCCACCGTCTGGCCGCCCACTGCGGTCCTGAACTCGAACGGCGCGGCCTCTGCAGAGGGCCCCGCGCTCGTCGCCGACGTGCCCGCGAGGGCGTCGAGCAGCATCCGCTCCACCGCTGCGTGCCTGCCGGCCCGTGCGGCCTGCAGGGCTGTCAGGCCGTCCCGCCGCTTCCTTGAGGCATTGGCGCCGGCGGTCAGCAGCACGTCGACGAGCTTCGCGTCTCCGCAGCCGCTGGCGACGATGAGCGCAGTGGAGCCGTCGGCCTCGCGCTCAGCGTCGACAGCGGCCCCCGACGCCAGCAGCTCGCGCACCGCGTCCGCGGCCCCCGCCCTCCCCAGCGCGCAGCCCTCGGCGGCCTCGGCGACGACGGCGTGGCGGTGCTCGGCCCCCGCGGCCCGCGGCAGCAGCAGGCGCACGGCGTCGGCGTTGCCGAAGCGCGCGGCCTCGCAGAGGGGGCACAGCGCGCAGCTGCTCGCCAGGGCCCTCGCGCCGCCCACCAGCAGTGCGCCCACGGCCTCTGCGCAACCCCAGCGGCAGGCATCGAGCAGCGCAGTGCGCCCGCTGGCGTCCGCCGCGTTGGGGTCCGCGCCTGCGGAGAGCAGCGCCCCGAGGGTCTGCGCGTTGGCTCTGCTCTGCCCAACTGCGGCCACGAGGGGCGGCCGTCGGTCCGCACGGGCCCCGCAGTCGTCGGGCTTTGCTCCAGCGGCCAGCAGGAGGGCCGCAACAGCGGGAGCGTCCGCGGCTGGAGCGTGGCAGCAGCACTCGAGCAGCGCTGTCGAGCCCGCGTTGCTGCGCTCGTGCACGTCGGCCCCGGCAGAGAGCAGCGCCTGCACGACGTCCGCTCGGCCCCAGCGGGCTGCCACTAGCAGCGGCCCCACACTGCCAGGCCCTGCAGCTCTCGGGGACGCGCCGTGTTCCAGCAGAGCGCGCACGACAGCGAGGTGCCCGCGCTGGGCGGCAGCTGGCGAGCCAGAGCCGCGGGCAGAGGAGCTATTAATAGGGGGGCGACAGACAGTGTTGTTTCCGCGGGGAGAATGGAACCGAACCCGCGAGCGCCGTCTCGCAGGCGTTGTCGCCGTATGTCCCGTCGGGGGCAGCGCCGGCCTCGAGGAGGGCCGTGGCAGCGTCGCCGTCGCCCATCAGGGCCGCCGCGTAGAGCGGCGTGGCGCCTGCGGGCCCCAGCGGCCGCAGATCGGACGGGCAGTCTGCACTCGCCCTGGGCGTTGCGACGTTGCAGTGGCGTGTCAGTGACGTGTCATCCTGTACGGACGCGGGGGCAGGCGTGCCCTGCGCCGAGCAGCAGGCGGAGGAGGTCCGTGTGCCCGCTGAGCAGGCAGAGGGCGAGGGGCGTGCGGCCCAGGGGGTCGGGGGCGTCGAGGCACCCGGGCCAGCGGGCCGCCAGCGCTCGCAGGCGCTCGGCAGCACGGGCGTCGGCCACGCCAGCGCGGGCCAGCTGCTGGGCAGCCCGCTCTGCCTGTGCGCGTATGCACGGCGATCTCGGGGCGCCTGGGGTGCCTGGGATCCCTGCCATCTTTGGTTCTGGGGGGTTTGACGTTCAAACGGGAAGGGCGAGTGGCTTATGCCCTCTTTGGATTTCCGAGATATCGCCTGCTCTTTGTTACACTGCCTTGTCCTGGTGGCAACAGCGCAGAGCACGACGGGAGGCGCCCCGAGTGTGACCACGACAGAGGGAGTGATTGGAAAAGGATGACTGTTATTCCTATGGCCAGAGTGTGAAGGTGACGTGGGAGAGATTGGTCCGGGGACGGGTATCACTCCCTCGGGGGGCCCCTCTATCGTGGTCATTCCAGACCGGAACACCACTGAGGGGGCGTCCCCCTCAGGAGTGATTGAAGTTCCGCGAGGTGAAGCAGCAGCATAGTGCCGATGAGGTCCTGGTTCTTGGATCACAGTCCGGACATGGAGAGGAGGTAGCAAACCTGGTTGAAGGTGTAGTCGAGAACACCCATTATGAGAAGCCCAGGCCTGGGGCAGTTGCCCCAGTTGTTGTAGTTGCAGCAGAGGCAGGAAAGGTTAGGGGCAGTCATGCCATTGATGGTAATGCACCATCTGTTGGCTGCATCGGACCTGCATGCATTGCACTCTTGACGGTGGACAGGTAGGCACAGACAACAGACGATTTCAGGGCAACAGACATGCTCTGAATAGGGCTTTTGCGGAAAGTCAGTTTTATCATGCAATTAAACATACCAAGGAACAGAGTCAAAGTGTTGGAACACCATCTTGCAATTGAGACTGGTGACCAATACAAAAGCCTTGTGACAGAGAAACAGGTGACACCGCTTGTCAGTGGGATATACCATGATTCCTTTAACATTGCATTTGAGCTGAGCATGTTGGTGAAGAACGGAGGCTGTTGTGCTCTGGCTCATGGGAAGTCAGTAGTGTCGAATGTCAATGACTACCCTGGGTGATAGATCCAGAAGGCAAGAGAGGAAACGGCAACCACAGAAGTACATTGCAACCAGCTCTTTGATGAGTGCTGTGGCATCAAGCTTCTTACACTCTCATGCTGAGGTAGTTGCTCAACTCCTTGACAACCTGAAGAGCAGATTAAAGTGGTCTTCAAGCTCTTGGTCAGCTGGAGCTGCCTGGCTATTGTCAGATTGGAGCAAAACCGAAGAGCAGCTGGGAAGGAGTTAGATTAATCACAATTCAATGAAGGCAAAGGTGTTGGTGGAGGAGGAACTGTACTCAGTGGAGTGCACAGCAATGGAAGACATATCACTTGCACATTCTAACCAACTACAGTGGAGGAGATACCCCATGATGGGATAGAAATCAAGGAAGAGGTGAGGGGAATTGCTTTGCAGCTGGGGTTGACAATGATCTTCATTGACTACTGCCTCAGAAACACCAGAAGGTGGGGTGTTCATATGGGCCATAGTCCACTGGACTCAGCTCAAACCCAGTATGAGGTTTTTTGTGCATTTTGGATTGTAATTTATTATTAAAATACTGACATTTTACTGAGTTTAGCATGCAATTCTTATTGAAATACATGTTAGGCAAAATTAACAATATTTCCGTATTTGTATAGCCAAACACTAGAACTGTGAAAATTAGGGGTTTTGAGGAACACAAATGCAACACAAGTACAATCGTTGTTGAAGGAGATTGCTGCTCGAGACTGGTAACAATTCAGTGGGCAGATCATTTGCATTGAGAGGGTGGAAGGAAATCACTCTGCCCTATGCAAAGCAGTGAAGTCGTACGACGATGGGCCAACATTGATGCTGCCAAGAAGGGATCCCGTGCTATGCCTACATGGAGATCGTCAAGGAATAAGGCCACCAAGAGTGAGCAGCACGTCAAGACCACCAACAAACCTGATGAACAAGACATGGACATCGACACGGCACCCAAGGGCAGGAGTACCCTCCATTCTAAGAAGCATTCTTCCACAGCTGCTGAGGAGCCTGCAACCACGTCCTCTCCTCCTGCCGAGAGGCAGGTGTTAAGATGCCACAAGTCCCTTCGTGGTCAGCTCATTGGAGCTATGCTGTAATGATTTGGTGACTTTAGAAAAATATTTTTCTTTTTTCCCGGTATCAAAATTATTTTCCGAGGCCTTGAGTGTGATGGGCCTCTGTTTTCCGGTTTTAAATGCGACTTTTTATCTTTTTTTCCTTTTGATGGGGTGTCTGTGGGAAATACTTTAGACAAAGGGAAATTCATTAAAGCCACCATTTTGTGTACATCCTCAGAAAGACAGAACATCTTTGAAAAGCCTCTGATTGTGCCAAGTATTCACTATAGGGGGTTTATTACTGACTAATCATCATTCCGCAGAACAAACCATTACATCACGAGTTCATAGACTGTCTGGAGCCCCTTTCCCTTGAGCTGCACTGTCTGGGGATCCCTAAACGTGAACTCGTCATGTGTGCATTCCCACGTCTTCATGTCGCACAACACCGTCCCCACCTGCGCCTTGGCCTTGAGCCGTGCTGCCTGAACAGCAGGCGAGGAGCAGGCGTCGTCAGCAGTGATGTCCGGTAAAGGGTGAGGGGCAGGAGAATGAGAGGCGATGCGTGCCATGTTGACAGTGTCGGACCAGAGGTCGTAGACCCAGTTGCGCCTGCCGATGATGCCCCCAGCACAGGGCCCAGTGCTCACTCCCACCCGCAGGCCAACGTGCTTCTGTGTACTCCCAGTGCACCCGGGGAGTGCCATGCCCTGGCTCACACGGTGGAACTCCAGGGCCATCTTGAGCATCGTGTGCGCGTGTTTCTCAGTCTCGCTGGGAACCCCCAATGCCGCCACTGAAGAGGGAAAGAAAAGGAGATCAGAGACCCATTACAACACCACAGGATCGCAAGGACACTGCATGCAGAGGCGTTGTAGGTAGACTTGTAGCTCTCGTTGGGCAGCTCCCCCTTCTGCAGCACCTCGAACACGTGCGGCGGGAACAGAGACTGGATCAGCTCGACCGACTTCCTGCGGTGCTCTGGTCAGTGCGCTCCTGATGATACTCGGGAGTGTCATGCGAGCTCCGCACTGGTGCTGGGCGTCGCGGCACGCCAGCAGGCGGTTGACCGAGTGCGCGATGCGCAGCAGCTGGTCGTTGCCCCTGAACCGCACGGCGGCCCTGCCCGTCTTGGACGTCACGGCGATGATGGCCCCCGACAGCCGCGACAGCCCGCGGAACACCAGCAGCTCCATGAGGCCCACGCTCCCCGCCAGCACAAACACCAGGATGGCCACCCCCACCCAGCATAGCAGTGTGAACAACCGCCGCTCCTCGGCCAGCAGTTCTGGATCTCGCATAACCACCATCAGCAGTCTTGTGCCTCCCACCTTCCGCGTAGCACAACGTCTCGGAATCAGTTGAAGTCTGTGAACCACCAGACTCACCAGATCTGTGAAGGCCACGCCCTCGATGGTCGCGCTGTTGTTGACGAAGCTGCTGCCTGAAGGGCATGCGAACAAGAGGCCCCGTAGGTCACCCTTCCCGCTGGTGGTCATGGTCGCGACGTTGCGGCTGCCTGAGAGTGGTTGCTCAGGCTGGGAGGTAGACTGAATTTTGAGTGCGAGGGATTGCTCACTGTTGATGTCAGAGCCAATGGCGATGGCCCTGCCGCTGTTCCAGAGGTCCTGGAGGGGCCCGGGGGTGCTGTCCCTGGAGTAGAGGGTGCCGAGGCACATGTGCATCATCTGCGCCTTGGCAGGCAGCAGCCGCGCGATGTCGCGGATGAACACCACCCACCCCACCACTTCACTACTTACCTCGTAGCGGACAGGGAACGACGCCGCCAGCCTCGCTACGTTACTGCAGGGGCCCTATAAGCTGCAGGAAAGGCAACGACACTGCATTTCACTTGTCTGGGTCGTAGAGCAGACCGAGGACCTGCCCGGTCGTCGTATCACTCCAGGCCACACCGCCCTTGAGCAGCTGGCGGGCCAGTACAGAGATCTCGAGGGCGCTGATGTTCCTGGAGGTGTGCGTGGCGTAGTTGTAGCCGCAGCTGTTGACCAGCGTCCCGTTGCGCGTGAAGTAGAGAACACCTTCGATGTTGTGCGCGTTGAAGGTCGTCCTGTCGGTCATAATGAGCTGCCACAGGTACCCGTTGGGGTCGCCCTTGGTCACGTAGTCCACAGCCACGTCCTAAGTGCCCAACGCACGTCAGCCCAGCCCTCCGCTTCTGCGGGTGGAGGGAGCAGTGGAGGGCGCGTTTACTCACCCAATTGCCGAAGCCCGACGCGTCCATCGTGAGCTCATTCAGTGCCTCGCGCAGTGTGTGCGAGGCCCGCGTGGTGTCGGCCATCGCGCGGGTCTGCACCAGCTCGTTGGTGGTGGTGCTCAGCGTTGTAAGCAGGAACGCCACGAGTGCGCCCAACGACACGGCCAGCAGCGCGGTGGCGCCTAAAACAACCCCGAGGCGCAGCGACCGCACCAGCCGTGTGCACGCGCCTTCGTTCTCGTCGGCAGGGTACACAATGGTCGAGTCATCCTCGAGGATGCTCAGCAGCCCTGGAGACGGCAAGGATGTCGGAGAGAGCGAGCCGATGTCGGGCGTGTCTCCAGTGGACACGAGCCTCCACGCCGTCCCCTGCGCCGCTCCCTCCGCAGGCTCGAAGGCGAAGTGGCCCCTGCTCGTATCCTCGAGGGCCCTCTTGGTCTCGGAGCACACGAGGATCTCGCCGGGGGACGCGGACTCCTGGATCTTCTGGCTCAGCGTCACTGCAGGCGCTCTGCTGTGAGCCCCAGTGGACCAGAGGACAGCCGAGGAGAGCAGGGCGGACCAGAGGGGCCCCAGAGCTCGTAGAAGCGCTTCCTGAGGCCGATCATGGCGCTGCTGCAGCTGCCCGAGGCGATGCCCATGCGGAAGAGCAGGGGCTGCTCCGAGGCCGCCATGATGTTCCCGTGGCACAGCCTGCGCGGGTGCTACAGCTCGTGATTCCTCCGGGCATTCGGGAGGGCCACTGAATGGGCAACGCACCTGGCGAACCTGAGGGCCACGGTGGCCATGGTCTGCGCGCAGTTTGTGCTGGAGCTCTCCTCAAAGCCCGTGGCCGCCACTGCGAGGGATATCTGAGGGTCAGGCGGGGACGCTTTGGAGAGGCTGAGGAGCACACCGTAAGCATCGCCGATGGTCATGATCTTGGTGGCGCCCTCGCTGTTCGCGATATCATCCATACAACTGAAGAGCTCATTGAGGTACTTGGTCACGATGTCGGGAGTCAGAGCTGACGACCTGCGAGTTTTTTTTTCAGGGGCCTGGCGTGCGGAATGTGAGGCACACCAGAGCGTGAAGTTGCAGATGTCGACAAAGAGGATGCATGTCGCGGGGAACGTCAGGTTGTTGGACTCGCCCCTCTTGATCCTCCCCAGCACCTCTGTCGGATAGATGCTCCGGAGGATGTTCTCTGTCTGCCTGCGTGATGTTCGCGTATTGCTATATTGGAGCTCCTGTTTGTTTGTTGTTGTGCTGACGTACTCTGTTCTGTGCTCGACTGCAGCGAGGAGCTCGTTGACAGCGCGTGTCACGTTGCGCAATTCTGTCTTTCCTGTCACCTGCAGTCTCTCTCCCATGTTCTGTCCGTGCAAGCCCGCGACTGTTGAGGGCAACTGCCATACTAAGGGTGGGGGAAAGGGGGCGCACGTTGTTCTTGGAGACATCGCCGATTCTGCCCGAGAGGCGCGAGAGGGTCCGCAGCACAAAGGCCTCCATCAGCAGCGCCACCATACACAGGATTGCCACCAGGGCCGCGCAGCAGATGACCGTCATGAACCGCGTGGCTGCAGATGCCCCGTGAGCCCCCGAGTGCAAGAGACAGTGGTCAGCAGGGACGCACCGGGTCCGATGGTGTGCGAGTCGTTTCTGAGGCCCCGGATCAGGAGACTCAGCCTGGGCACCCCGGCCTCGTCGCTCAGCACCGCCCCGATCGCCAGGTACGTATCTGCCGTCTTATTGGCCACCCCGGCGCACGCCAGCTGCACCCCCTCGAACGCTGACGACTGGGCCACAGTGAACGACACAGAGTCGGCTAGAGACCGAAATATGAGTCTCGATTTTCAAATGTCGGCCGCACCTGCCAGAGTGCTCTTCATGCGGACAGGGCGCCCCGACCACGCTTTGCGGAGGCCGGGGCAATTGCTGGTGTCCGTCAGGCTGCGGGGCGCCGGTCAGACGGGGTCCAGTGGACTGGTGTACAATTGAATGCAGAGGCTCGTCATCTCAGCGATCTTACGCAGGGGCGACTGCACTTTTCTCGCGTAGACAATCCATCCCACGTTGTCGCCCGTCGTGTCGGACTTGCGACAGAAGAGCGACCCGACCAGCACTGGAGTTCCGCTGGAAATTCTGTGAGAGAGTGGGAGTGAGAGAGGGAGGGCCGCATTGGCGGTTCCGACCTTTCGGGGATCCAGAAGAGCCCGCTGGCCTCGCCGTCCCTCACAAGCGCTGCGCCCACCTGGCGAGCGAGCTCACTGGATGCGGTGTCCTTCTCGGCCCCGTACGTTCTGTTGGCGCCCCACATGAACCCGTTGAGCATCTGCACGGCGAGCGAAAACACAAAGAGGGGAAAAGGCCTCTGTCAGACCCGCCGAGAGCCACAGACTGCTGCTGCTGCTCACTGTCCCGTCTGGGAGAACGAAAAGGACTGCCTCGAGGTCGAGGACCTCAAGGAAGTCCAAGCCCCTTGACACGAGCCACCAGATGCCGCCGGTCGGGTCCCCCTTGATGAGGTAGTCGTAGGCGTCGTCCTGCGCCGTGGTGCTGATCAGTTGCACAAAGTCAAACGGAAAGAAAGCAGGCAAGTCATCGGACCCAGTTGGCGACCCCGCTGATGTCGCTCTTGATGGTCGCCAGCTGGCTGTCGAGTACGCCGTGGAGCAGTGTGGCCTCCTCCAGTGCCTGGCCGCGCTCGAGGGTGCGCAGCTGGGCCTCGGAGGTGTAGCGGAATACAGCCACAGAGATGCCGATCGCCACGCCCACGAGCACCAGCAGCGCTGCCAGCACGTGGGCGCGCATGTGGCGCAGGGGCATCAGGAGGAGACCTCCGCGGGGTGGCAGATACACAGCCTCTCTCATGGCGGCGTTGAATGCCGACGATGCGATGGTATGGGTTTCAAATGAATGCCAAGGCAACTCCAATAAGGATAAAAGTCGGACCCGAACCAGTACGGTCCGAATCGTCGCATAACTGTAGAAGCCTCTCTACGGCTCAGTGATGTTCATATTCTCGGCCTATTTCAGGAGCGCTACTTATAGATCCTGAGAGGTCGAATGGCTCATTTCCGACAGCACCGTGATATTGCTCCGCGCTGTCAACGTGTTTGTCAATGCAAGGCACCGGCTGTGGTTGCGAGTATCCGATAGAGGGCAATTTGGTCTTTGCCGACCGACGCGATGACAGCCGACAGGCGCGTTTTCCCTTCTTTCTCGCCCACAGTGTAGAAGCCTGGAAAGTGGGTTGCGACTTGAGACCTCTTGTCATAGAGGGGGTGCTTTTTCACCCAACGATGTTTTTTTCCCTGAACACCCCAAAAACGGACAGAAAACGGGTGGGGTAGCAGTCTGGGCGCTCTTGCCACCCAGTGATTCCAAGAAATGAGATCCGGTGCCCTGAGTTGCGAGCCAAATGAGGCCCAGTTTTCGTGACGTCGGGGCACCGGCTCAAGTTCCATTATGTTATGTGAACTGATTCGGCAGGTATACCTCTTCAAGGAAAACCAAAACTGATTTGGAGGAAACGGGAATAGCAAATCTACACTCCCTATGCCCCCCACCAAATACTGTTATTGTGTGGGGATCGATTGGAAAAATGAACCAGGTCGCCTTGTTTTTTTCACTGGAAATCTCGATTCCGAAGAGTATGAAGAGATCCTCAATGAGAGCTTGATGCCATCAGCACAAATTTCATGCCCCAGAAGGTTGAAGTTGATAACCTGAAAAGGAAGAATGATACTCTGCCATGGCCATCCTATTCTGCAGACACATGATCTTCGAGAGATGCAGCTCGTTTGAAACGCTCTCTCATAGCCCTTCTGCATTGTAGAACCATGCATTCTTTAGAGGCCGGTCTAAAAATACTATTCATTAACATTCACTTGGATTGGTGGGAATTGCAGCCAAATCTATGCAAATCGTAGCAATTTTTCAGACATCCATGCTATTGATAACACAAGTTCATGAGTGCATTTGTATAAAGGTTTCACAGGAATTTTTGGAACAACTCTATTTGTTGCAAAGTTAGAAATTTGCCGAATGGCTAGAAGCACTGGCAGAAGAATTATACAACTGGCAGAATACTCAAGGTAGCATTTCTCAACATTTTTCATGTTTTGTTGTGATGCTGAGAAAGAAGAAAATACAAAAATCTAAGGGCACTTGAGGCACCTGCAGCATTCAGACATTGTTGAACAGTGCATAAGAAGACAGACCTTAGCCCTCTTCAGTCCCCCAGCGATGGCCTTGGAGGACTTAGTGGGATTTTAGCTTCGCTTAAACCATAAGTCAAATTAACTGCCAGAATTCAAAACTCTCAATCCCAACTGTATCCTAAATGATCGTTTGGGTTTCTCCGAAAAAATATATTTGAGATTATTATTTCATATTGGTTAAATATCTTTTCGGACCAATACTCAAGGCCAGATGCATATGAACTGACTTATGACCAGAACTGTACCTGGCTATCAGAACAGTGCTGAGTGACAAGACTGGGGTGTCCAGGCTGAGCGTTCTTATCCAGAGTCTCAGATCTGTCTTGGTTGGTAGGAATTCCTCAGAATAAGTCATCTGCCAGACCCCTGCAGCCTTATAGCTATCAGCCTCAAGTATCGATATCTGCTATCTGTAGGTGCATTTATCTGTTTTTTTCCCACTTGAATTGTGCCTCTTTAAGGCGTTTTTTTTCATCTGAAAACCCCTTGCTTTGCTCAAAATCATAATTGCTCATAAACGTGGAAAATGTGAAATTTAAGTGAGAAAGACTTTCTATTGTTATCTTCTGATGGTACAAATTTATCTGCCAGCAGTTTTCATCATTCAACAAATTACTATCTTTGCAACAAATTGTAGCCTCTGATCACTGGATAATTCAGCTCTCCCAGGTTGCCCCCGCGGCCAACAGTGTGACTGCCCCCCCAATCAAGCATGCTCGCACTCTCTCTCTCTCTCTCTCTGCCCACTGAGATTCCGAGGACAGCCCGCTCTGTTTTTGGCGCAATATTTTTGGGGTGGGTCAGATTTCTTCCGGAAAGGGTCAGCTTTTTTGAGCCTGCCTTACAGCTGGGTCGCACCCGAGAGTACTATAGCACTAAATATCAAGGAAAAAGTACTAAACGGGTGATGCCACTGGTTGCTGTACCGCTCCCAGCTGCCGTACCCATCCCCCCAGCTGATGTAGCCTTTTAGAATTGCTTTATAAATCTCACGATCACAGCACAAAAGGACGGGTGGACATCAGTGGGCCGACGCTCAACGCCAGCCAATGCTGGAGCTTCCTCAGCAGGCCAGGCTGTCGGCCCCTGGCAGGGCTCGCTCATGCAGCAGCGATCACATTCGTCGGGACGCTGGGGGGGGTCTTTGGGGGACGCACGCGAGGGCACGCCGCTGCTGATATTTAGTACTTTTTACTCAGATATTTAGTACTTTTCCGACCGGTGGGTGCGACCCAAAAGCGTGTCTGTCCATAGTTTGTGCAGTCCGGGTCTGCTCCTCTACTGGAACGTGGCGCAGCAAAGAATGAGGGTCCGATCTGAATTCACTTACTCTCGGACTCCCATTATAGGTAATACCGTGAAGAACAGGGTTCCAGTACCGCTACTCGGGAACTCATGCGTTAGTTCGTTGTCCCTCAGCACGAGAAGGTCGTGTAAAGCTAAGCTGTTCGGTAAGTAGTACACTGCGGGATGACTCAGGCCACCCTGATTTTCACATCCATTTACGGTGGGTGTTATTTTTGGTCAACACCGGCAGGGTTACTGTCCGCTTCTACACTTTGGGCGAGGAAGGGTAGGAAAGGAGGGGACACGGATACCCGAATGCAAGCAACCAACTCTTGGATAACACTGTGCAAATTAGTTGTGATGAAGACGAAAACAGGCCCCAGTGGCAGCGCGCTGCTGAGGCCCCTGCGCCACATGCGCGCCCACGTGCTGGCGGCGCTGCTGGTGCTCGTGGGCGTGGCCGTGGGGATCTTAGTGATCGCCTTCCGGTACACCTCTGCTGCCGAGCTGCGCAGGCTCGAGGGCAGGCAGGCGCTGGAGGAGGCCACGCTGCTGTACGGCGTCCTCAACAGCCAGCTGGCTATCCTCAAGAACGAGATCATCTCATTCTCCAACTGGGTAAACACACTTCCCTGAGCAGGATCCCTGCTGTGGTCAGCGTCTCAGCCCACTCTCAGGACGACGTGTACTATTACCTCATCGACGCCAACCCCACTGGGGGAGTCTGGTGGCTCGTGTCCCAGGGCTTCAACATCCTCGCGGACGCCGACCTCGAGGCAGTCCTGTTCATGCTGGCCAACGGCACAGTGCGCGAACTGCTGTCCAGGACGCTGCTGGTCTCAGTATCAGTTTCGGCCTGTGCAGATGCTCAACGGGTTCATGAGAACCTCCAACACAACGCAAGGGGCCTTCAGGGTGCCAGTGTCAGAAGAGCTCGCCCGGCAAATAGAGGCAGAACTCGTTAGGAACGGGGAGGCGAGCGGCCTCTTCTGGATCCCCGAATCGTGAGCTCTTCATTGCTGTGTTCCGACCATGATCTAAATTCTCCTCGGCCAATAAAAGTGGAGCGGCCGTGCTGGTCGAGTCGAGCTACTCCCGCAGGTCAGACAACACCGGCGACGACGTGGGGTGGGTCGTCTATGCGCGGAATGTGCAGGCGCTCCTGTCTAGGGCGGCAGGGATGTCGAGCCTCTGCATCCAATTGTAGCCGAGCCCCCGAAGCTCTTCTCCTTCTGCACTCCGTTCTCACAGCAAGGGATCAGCCTGACAGACACTGCCAACTACACGGACCTTCGGCGCGCTTGGACAGGGCGCTCGGCCCGCATGAAGGGCACGCTGGCAGGTGCAACCCCATTGCTTTCTCCGGCATCCAACCGGCGGGTGCCTGTGCAGCCGACTCTGTGTCGCACGTCGTGGCGCAGTCGTCGGCGTTCGCGAAGACGCAGCTGGCGTGCGGGAGGGCGGCCAACAAGACGAAGGACACGTACCTGGCGACCGGAACGGTGCTGAGCGACGAGACCGGGGTGCCCAGGCTGAGCGTCCTGATTCGGGGCCTCAGGTCTGACGCGGACACCATCGACCCCTGTGCGATTTGGCCCACGCCTGCTGCCCACTGCCCTCTCCTCACGCGCAACCACAGCCACGCGGTACATGACGGTCATCTGCTGCGGTGCGCTGGTGGCGATCCTGTGCCTGGTGGCCCTGCTGATGGAGGCCTTTGTGCTGCGCACCCTCTCGCGCCTGTCGTCCAAGATCGTCGATGTCTCCGAGAACAACGTGCGTGCCCTCTGACACTCGCTGAGCAGCGCACTGGCCAGCAGCATCCAACCCCTGACGCGGCGTGCAGAGCACGGGAGAGAGGCTGCAACTGACAGGCAAGACGGAGCTGCGCAACGTAACGCGCGCTGTCAACGAGCTCCTCGCCGCCCTCGAGCACAGAACAGAGTGCGGCAGCGAAGATCAAACACTCACACCGCGATTGCTCTCACGACGCGCCCTTCAAACGACACTCACATAGGCAGACGGAGCACATACTGCGGAGCATCTATCCGACAGAGGTGCTGGGGAGGATCAAGAGAGGCGAGTCCAACAACCTGACGTTTCCCGCGACCTGCGTCCTCTTTGTCGACATCTGCAACTTCACGCTCTGGTCGTCTGCGCTGGCCCCCGACATCGTGACCAAGTACCTCAACGGGCTGTACAGCCAGATGGACGAGATCGTGCACAGGGAGGGCGCCACAAAGATCATGACCATCGGCGACGCCTACGGTCTGCTCTCTCCGCCTCTGCCGCGTGATTCCCCTCACTGACTGCTCCACATCTCTCGAAGTTGTTGCCACGGGCGTTGAGGAGAGCTCCAGCAGACATTGTTCGCAGACCATGGCCACCGTGGCCCTCAAGTTCGCCAGGTGTGTTCCATCCGTGTTTCTCCACATCTTTCGGAGGTCTCACGAGCCCCTGCACCTGTGCAGGCTGTGCCACGGGAACGTCATGGCGGCCTCGGAGCAGCCCCTGCTCTTCCGCATGGGCATCGCGTCGGGCAGCTGCAGCAGCGCCATGATCGGCCTCAGGAAGCGCTTCTACGAGCTCTGGGGCCCCTCTGGTCCGCCCTGCTCTCCACCCCCCTCGTCGGCTGTCCTCTGGTCCACTGGGGCTCACAGCAGGGCGCCTGCAGTGACGCTGAGCCAGCAGATCCAGGAGTCCGCGTCCCCCGGCGAGATCCTCGTGTGCTCCGAGACCAAGAGGGCCCTCGAGGAGACCAACAGGGGCCACTTCGCCTTCGAGCCCACCGAGACTTCTGAGCAGGGGACGGCGTGGCGGCTCGTGGCCACGGGAGACACGCCCCGCACTGAATTGGATTCGGCGAGATCCCTGTCGTCCACTGGGCTGCTCAGCATCCTCGCGGACGACTTGCACATTGTGTTCTCCGACGATAGCGAGGACGCGTGCAAGCGGCTGCTGCGGTCGCTGCGCCTCGGGGTCGTCGTTGGCGTCGCCACGCTTCTCGTCGTGTCGGTGGCTGCGCTCGTGGCGTTCCTGATGTCGACGCTGAGCAGCACAGCCAGAGAGCTGGTGCTGCACCGTGCGATGGCCGATACAACGAGGGCCTCGCACGTTCTGAGCGAGTCGCTCAAGGACCTCATGGTGAAGGCATCGGGATTGGGCGGCTGGGTGAGAATTCATTCGCACGGCTGCTGTGCTCTCGCCATCTGACATAGTGGCATAAGGACGTGACTGTCGACTACGTGCTAGAAGGCGATCCCAATGGCTTCCTGTGGCACTTGCTCAACATCACCAGCATTGGAGCTGACGGTGTTCTCTTCTTCAATCGTAACGGGACGCTGTTCAGCAGCATAGGCTACAACTATGCCACACAGTCGTACAGGAACATCAGCTCCCTCGAGGTCTCTGTTCTCTCCCGCCACCTGCTCAAGGCCGACATTCCCTGGGGCTCTGAGATGATCGGGCAGGTCCTCGGTCTCCTCTACGATCCCGACAAGTGCCACGCAATGCTCGCCCCTGAACCGCTGGTCGACTAACGGGTATATCTCCCATTGCAGCAATGTGGCGAGGCTGGCGGCGTCGTTCCCCATCTACTACGCAGCCAACACCCCTGTGGTGGGGTGGGTGGTGTACCTGCGCGACATCGCGCGGCTGCTGCCCGACAAGGCACAGATGATGAACATGTGCCTCGGCGCCCTGTACTCCAGGGACAGCTCCCCCGGCCCCCTACGGAACTTCTGGAGCAGCGGCAGGGCCATCGCAGTTGGATCTGATGTCAACAGTGAGTTCTCCCACTCCGCAAACCGGATGGACGAGCAATCAACCCAAGCCCGCTGGTTGGACCCGTTCCATCGGGCAACCTGGGCCACCATTGTGCAGGCAGCCACGATGTTTCGACCAAGACTACCAGCGGGAGGGCCGTTGTGCGAGACATGGTGTACTCGTGCCCTAAAGGCAGTGGCTTTGTCAATAGCAGCGCCACTTTCGAGGGCGTTCTCTTGACTGACTTGGTTCGATCCTAGTTCTCAGAGTCTTTACTGAATAATCGCTGCAGGCGGGCGAGGCGAGGCTGATGATGGTGGCCATGCGCGACCCGGAGCTGCTCTCGGATTTACGTAGCCTATCGGGGCGGCTGTCTGGCATGGGGGCGGCCATCCTGGTGTTCGTTCTGGCGGGGAGCGTGTGTATCATGGAGCTGCTCGTGTTCCGCGGGCTGTCGCGGCTGTCGCGGGCCATCATCGACGTGACCTCCAAGACGGGTGGATCGACCGTCCGGTTCAGGGGCAACGACCAGCTGCTGTGCATTGCGTACTCGGTCAACCACCTCCTCGCCTGCCGCGCAGCTCAGCATCAGTGCGTACCACCCACGGCAATCTGCTCTGAGGGCTGCGAGAGCCCCGCACTCAGAGGATCATCGCAGGAAGTCGATCAATCTGATCCAGTCGCTGTTCCCGCCGCACGTGTTCGAGGTGCTGCAGCAGGGGGAGCTGCCCAACGAGAGCTACAAGTCTACCAGCATCCTGTTCTGCGACATCGCGGGGTTCCGGGTCTGGGCCACGGCCACCGCCCCCGAGGAGGTCGCGGCATTCCTGGGCACCTTCATTGACTCCCTCGATGGCGCCGCCGAGCGCTGCGGTGTCACCAAGATCAAGACAATCCTCGACATCTACAGTGCGGCCATTTCCTTGGCTCCCCCGTTGTGATAGCACAGAATCTGGCTTACGACTCTGCCCAATAGTGGCAGTATCGGGGGTGCCAAGCGAGACGCCCAGGCACGCGCACGTGATGCTTAAGATGGCCCTGGAATTTCATCATGTGAGCCAGGGCGTGGCGCTCCCCGGTGGCACCGGGAAGTGTGTGGGCCTGCGGGTGGGAGTGAGCACGGGGCCCTGCGCCGGGGGCATCATCGGCAGGCGCAACTGGGTCTACGACCTCTGGTCCGACACTGTCAACATGGCACGCACAACACAATGCCCCCCTGTGGATGGCACTGCTCTTATGAGCTTCACTTTTGGCTGACCTCATGCTCAATTTCTTCTTTTACAGGCAGCGCGGCTCAAGGCCAAGGCACAGGTGGGGACTGTGCTGTGCGATTCCAAGACGTGGGAGTGCACCCATGACGAGTTCGCGTTCCACGAGCCCCAGACAGTGCAGCTCAAGGGCAAGGGCCTTCAGACAGTCTATGAGCTCGACATGGAGGGCGGTTCGTGAGCTTCAGAAGTCTCATGGACAAGTACTAATGAAATACAAGATGCTAACAGCTCACGCCAGATGTTATGTGCTTGTAATTACAAGTAAAATCACTTTTGTTTGGTGGCCTGGAAAAGGATGATGTGTCTGGGGGCCTGCTGTTAGAGGAGATCATGATTGCGTTGGGCCAATTGGCTGCCAGGTGGCCAAGAACGGAGACATTTTGGGCCAGCACGGCCCTTTTGGCATGGCCAACCAACAGGCCAACGCTAATGAGCATCGCTCATGTTGCATGGGGAATGCACATTAGCACACATGCAGTGCCCACTGTAGAGGAATTGTGGTGCATGTGGAGCAATGAAACAAATTTCAAAAGTCATCAAATCAAAACAGAAATGTAGAAGCTGAGCGGGGAAAACCAAGTGATCAAGTTGTTTTCCTGTGAAGGGAGGGGAAAGGGCAGCATAGCTCAAATGAGCCGACCATGAAGGGACTTGTGGCATCTCAACGCCTGCCTCTCTTGGCAGGAGGAGAGGACGTGGTTGCAGGCTCCTCAGCAGCTGTGGAAGAATGCTACCTAGAACGGAGGGCACTCCTGCCCTTGGGTGCCATGTCAATGTCCATGTCTTGTTCATCAGGTTTGTTGGTGGTCTCAATGTGCTGCTCACTCTCAGTGGCCTTGATCCTTGACGACCTCCATGTAGGCATAGCACGGGATCCCTTCTTGGCAGTCCTTGAGGAACTGGCAGGCTAAGGCTCCTGGGGCTTCTCAGTCTCCTCGGGCTTCTCAGTCTCCTTGGACTTGTCTGCTTGCTTCTCAGGGGCCTGGTCAGCTGAACAGGAAACAGATGAGTCATCACTGAGGTCAAAGAGGTTCGGGTTTGACTGCAATTGCCTCTGAATAAAAGGTGAGTTCACACAATAAAAAAAGTACCATTGAGATCGTGGAGCTGCTTCAAGGTCAGATCAGCCCGAGCCCATGGTTTGGTGGGAGCACCTGTCTGCAGCTTGGTGTGGGACTGTCATTGGGAAGCTCCAGTGCAGCGACTGACAGGAACTGCAGCGTGTACTCAATGGTCGGCTTCAAGCTCCCATGCAGAAGCTCCAGGGGATCGGACTTGAACACAAGAAAGGTCGACTTGAGCGATGACATGAACTTATCACGGGCCTTGCTCAAGAGGAAGTTCACGACGAGGTTGTAGTGTATACACTGTTCAGGCAACTGAGCCCAGACATGATATCCCATCGGTATCAGGGGGATGACTCCCATCGGAAACCAGTGAGATGGCATCTGGGACTTTGGATTCTGCGGGGGCAGAAAGGGCAGCATCATTGGATACTTGTAGTTGCATGGGAAAACGATGGCAACTGTGGCATGCTATGCCAATGAACTGTGAGCATTGTCAAATGGATGATGATAAATCAGTACCAAGTGGATTGAGTTTCGGTATGTAGTCCCTGAGGTCTTCGGGCAACTGCAGTGCACTCATATGATGTTGGGATGGAAGGACTTGTACAGCTCGTAGCACTGCTTCCAGCAGTCTTGTATGAAGAAGTTAGTGCAGCAGCGAGTCAGAGTCCTGGAGAACTCCATTGACACGTCGTGGAATTCCTGCATGAATCAAAACAGAGCAGCAGTCAAGACATACAAACAGACAGTAGTGCAATACTGAAGAACAGAGCTGCAGCTGTACCTTGGAAGGATAGACAAGCTCGTTCCAGGTAACCATGACTGGTTTATCAGACAAGATGGAGTTCTTAATCCATGTTCTTTGACGCAACCTCGATATCCAATTCCTTGATCAGCTTGTCCCATATGATGGCAGCAGTCAATGGCCCCATGCAGAGTTCAAAGTCCGAGGCAGGGCAGTTGACATAGTCAGACAACAACCCGTTGCACACAGCATTCTTCAGGACCTTGAGCTGAGTCTTCAAGAACGAGGGCAGTTCCTTGTCCTCATTATCCATTGACTGGATCAGCACCTTGACCTGCGAGTAGATCTCGTACGAGACTTGAATCAACTGGAACAGTTGGCGGCACTGGTCTGGGTGAGTTTTTCAGAGGCAGCTCGCCTGCAATTTCTTTGGTAAAGAAATTTTCATATGCAATAAAACCTGATGAAGCACAGTACATTGTCGACTGAGAGAGACCACAGGGTCGTCATGTCCAATGCACTGGAAGGAATCTTGTCAATTCCTTCGAACTGGCTTATCTCACAGAACAGCTTCTGCACGTCCTCTGGCTTCCATGACATCAGCTTACTCGCAATCTGCACGACCTTCTTACTCATCGAAGAGCTGGTTGCAATGTACTTCTGTGATTGCTGTTCCCTCTCTTGCCTTCTGGATCTATCACCCAGGGCAGTCATCAACATTTCGACACTACTGGCTTCCCATGAGCCAGAGTGCAACAGCCTCCGTTCTTCACCAACATGGGCCATGGCAACAGTGCCCTGCCCAGCCTGAAGCTGTTCTACTACATCTGGCTCACCGACTTCCCCTGGCTCAGGTGCGTCAAGCACAAGGGGAAGCACAGAGTGTGTTCCATCTGTGTTGCATACTGGGACCAAGTCTGCAATCACTCTCTCACTCCCGAGGAGCTTCTGTCACTATGCACGAACCAGTCACACCACCACGCTGACTTCACCCATGAGAGGACGTTTGTTGTTCAAGAGTGCAATGCATGCAGGTCCGATGCAGCCAATCTCAGCAAGTTCAAAGTCATCAGCCACTCCTTCATCATGAGCTTCCCTGCAGGTGGTTATTCCCCCCTAAAAAGACAGGGCTGACTTAATGCTCTGGTGCGCTGCAAGCTCCTGTTCTACTTAATGTCAATTCTTTCTACTGCTGTTTAGTTCATCCGGCCATCAGAGTTTGAAACATGGCTCACACTTCATCCACAAGCAATATAATAAATTATTTGGTGCACTTTTTACCTCTATTCGCCTCCCTGCAGTGTACAGACCTTATTTCAGTAAAATAAAAATGAAATGACAAAAAAGCATGTAGTTAAAAATAAAAAATATTCAAAAGATTGTGTATTGATCGTTTGAATTACATTCTTCTTCTTTTTATTCATTGTTTTTTGCTTATTCTACAGCTTTAACCTTTTTGAATTGCATGAGATAAGATTGTATTTCCTCCTCTCACTTTTTCAATTTTTTGTGACTTTTGTAATTTATTTCATTTTTCCCGGTTTCAAAAAGTATTTCCGAGGCCTTGAGTTGCGGGTCTCTGTTTTCCGGTTATAAATGCAACTTTTTGCCATTTTTTTCCTTTTGACGGGGTGTCAGTGGGAAATACTATAGACAAAGGGAAATTCATTTTTTGCCGCCGTTACAATTCGTGCAAATCAATGAGATCCACCAAGACTTGAGGACAGGTAGTTAGTTCTGCCAGCATGCTGTCTTGACAAGCCATCAGTTGATTGACACAATTTGAAGCCTGTTCAGTCACTTGTATTTCATGCTGTCTTGATGTCATTCAGCAAGCTCATAGACAATCTGAAGGCCCGTGCCCATGAGCTGCACCGTCTGGGGCTACCTGAATGAGAACACGTTATCCTCATGGAGCTGCTGGTGTTCCGTGGGCTATCGCGGCTGTTGCATGCCACCATCGCTGTGACCTCCAAGACAGGCAGGGCCGCCGTGCGGTTCAGTGGCAACGACAAGATGTTCCACATTGCGCACTTGGTCAACCAAGGTGCCGGCGTGCCACGACGCCCAGCACCAGTGCGGAGCTCACATATGCCCCCAAGAGTTGAGAGAGCACCCTGATGCAGAAAGTCGGTCGAGCTGATCCAGTCGCTGTTCCCGCCGCACGTGTTCGAGGTGTTGCAGCAGGGGAAGCTGCCCAACGAGAGCTTCAAGGCGGCCAGCATCCCGTTCTGCGACATCGCGGGGTTCCGGGACTGGGCCACGGCCACCGCCCCCGAGGAGGTCGCGGCCTTCCTGGGCGCCTTCATCGACGCCCTCGACGGCGCAGCCGAGCGGTGCGGGGTCACCAAGATCAAGAGACATCCTCGACATCTGCGGTGCGCTCGCCAACTTGCACCCCTGATGTTGTACCTCTCACTCCCGTGCCCGCACCCGCAGGCCTCTTTGTGCTGTCCCCTGGTAGTGGCTACTCTGTTCCCTCACACTCATCTCTTCGTCTCTCTCCAGTGGCTGCCTCTGGGGTGCCACCCATGACCGAGAGGCACGCTCAGGGAGCCCCAGGCGGTGCATCTCAAGGGCAAGGGCCTCCAGAACGAGCCCCCGATGTAATGGCGCAACGCTGCGGCAGTGACGACTAGTCGTCGATAAAAGCCCAAGAATGCAATGCGCAGCACTCACTCAGGGCTCTCTGGTGCCGCGCTGCCTGGCGTCCTGGCGTGGCCACCGAGGCCACTCGGCCGCGTCGCAGGCCTCAGGATTCACGCGCAGGCAACAGCGGTATCAGTGACGTCACGCCGGCAGCCGCAGGGGAATCAGCAGCGGCACAACGCTAGTGGCCTCTGCAGGGTGAAGAGGTGGCAGCGAGCAGTGGGCAGTGGGCAGTGGCAGTGGGCGTTGTGATTAGACAGCATTCACTCTCTCGACAACTCTGGGCCTCATGCCCTCGCTGCTGCTCCGGCCTGCCCTCCTGGCCAGCGCTGCTCTGGGCCGCGCGGCCCCTGCCCCGTGGGAGCCCTCGGCCAGCGCTCCCTGGGTTGCCGCCGCTGTCTGTGCCGCCATATCCAGATTCCAAGATTCAGATATCCCCAGATATCCTGTCCTGATTGCTCCTTCTCGACCGCACCCCGCTTTCCACCCCGCAGGCTCTCGCACTCGTGGAGGTGCCGGTGCTGCTGGCCCTGCTCAGGCGCACAGCTCTAGCGCTGGGCTCCCTCGCCGAGCCCACCAGGGAGCAGGTGCGCCGTGTGGTGTCACCAGATTCTGCGGAATGGACGTAGTGACGTCTGCTGTGACGTCTGCGCCCGCTGCAGAACGTTGGGCGCGCGCGGTTCTGCCTGGTGCACTTGGGGTGCCAGCTGGCCGCCTGCGGGTTCGTGTGGTCGCCTGCGCTGGGGCCCTCGCAGGAGCTGTGGACAGCACTCTGGGCCGGCTGGTCGCTGCTGCTGGCCTTTGCCCGCTGCCACGCTGCGCTCCTCCACGACCGCATAGACGCCGTCCGCCGCCACTCTGCCTGCCGCGCGAGGCCCTGACGCGTGCCCGCCTGTGCAGTGCCACGCGACGCAGCGGCAGCCGCTGCCCGCCGGGCCGTGCGACGGCGTCGCGGTGCTCATCTCGGCCGTGGCCCTCTTCGGGGTCTTCGCGGCAACGAGCTCCCTGGCGGACCTCGCGACCCTGGGGTTCACGCACGCGGACCTCTGTGTGCTCCTCCAGGTGCTCTCTCGTGCACCGCTGCACGGGCCAAACCCCCGCCTCTGATCGGCGCGCTCTCCGCCCCAGAGCTGCTCGCTGGTGGCTGAGGCGGTGGGCCAGATGGTCAGGTGGCTGGCGTGGCGCTGGCGGTGGGAGGCGGACACCCTCAAGACGCAGCGCGCGCACCAGGCGGTGCAGGCCGCCCTGTGCGCCTCGCTGGCGGCGCAGCTGGCGCAGCAGATGCAGATGGCGGCCATCGGCGTCCACCAGCACTCCATCTGGGCCCTCGCCTTTGCGTTGCTGTCGTTCGTCCTCTGGCAGCGGCTCTCGCGCGGCGTCCGCAGCTTCTTGGTCTACCGCAGCGCCGTCCCCCGTGTGGCCCAGAGGTCCTATCGCCGCTCCTTGCTGCCCCTGGCTGCTGCCTGACAGGCACGCACGATGCTCCCCGCAGGGGCACAGCACACCTCGAAGGCGAGACGCCTTGCGCCCTCTGCCGCCGTGACATGCATGTGGGGGTCCGCCTGCCCTGTGGCCACGCCTTCCACAGGTGCGCTGCTGCTGCTGCATGGCTGGCGCCTGACAGCAGCGGCGGCCTCAGGGCGTGCATGACGCAGTGGCTGCAGCTGTGCACCGAGTGCCCGCTGTGCAGGTTCGACGTGATGGTCGACGCGGACCTCTACGGCGAGTGGGCGGCCTCTGTGCGCGACCAGAGGCTCAGCGAGCACCTGAGCTCCGCCAAGGACCACGCGGCCCGTGGCAACCACGCCAGAGCTGCGCAGTGCTTCCGCGCTGCTGCAGCCTGCGTCAGCGACACTCGTGCGCCCTGGGCACATTGCACAGCCGCAGCAGCCCTTCCCCGCTTGAATCTCCGGCTGCGGCTGCTAAACTGACCCGACGTGCTGACGCGGTGCGTATACACAGTGGGCGGCGACTGGCAGAGGCGCAGGGCGCACATGGTGATGGAGGCTGTCTGGCTCGAGACCGGAGTGCCACGGGAGGGTCACGGAGGCGATGAGTAGAAGCAGAGGCGGAGGCAGTGCCAGAATCCGGACAGCAGAGGCGTCCGAGATGCGAGTGTGGGTGGTATGGCAACGACGCAGCATGCCGCACAAACTGTGTCTCTGCTGGTGTTGCTGGTTGGGTTGTTCCATCTTTGTCAGCGCGTGTGTGTGCGTGTGCGTGCGTGGTGCTGAGAGTGGAGGGGTGCAGAAGCGTGTCTGAGGCACAAGCGCAGAATCACTCTGGGCTCGCAGCAGCAGCGCCAGCGGCAGCGGCAGCGGGCGTGGGGCACAGGCAGCAGCGCCCTCACCAGAGGCTGAGCTCCTTCATGACGCCTGCGGCGATCTGCAGCGTGCTGTAGTCCCCCTTGAGCTCCAGGATGGCGTCGGCCAGCCTGTGCACCTCGGCCAGCTCGTTGAACACCTGGCACGACACCCTCACGCAGATCGTGTCGATCCCCCTGGCGAGTGCATGCGGCGGGTCAGAGTCGGAGTCAGAGCCAGAGTCGTGTGCCGGTGCTGCGCGCACTTGATCTTGATCCTGGGCATGAGGACGGTGATCTTCTTGGCGGCGAGGTAGGCCATGAGGGCGCTGGCGGTGGCGCGCGTCTGGACGGTGCCGTTGGGGATGGGGACGAGGGGCATGCGGGCGTAGCACTCGGGGTCGCGCTGGAAGACCTTGGTGCCCCACTTGGCCTCGAGGATGTCGACGGCCTTGCAGGCAAAGTCGCGGCCGTAGGCCCAGACGCTGCTCCAGCCGCCGCAGACGTGCTTGACAAACTTGAGCGCCTGCGAGACGGCCAGGAAGGGCGCGAAGTCGACGAGGCCGCAGTAGCTGAACTCGGACTGGTAGCCCTGGCCGTGGTAGTACGAGACCGTCAGCGGCGTCAGGCCCTCGCGGCAGTGCGGCTTGGCGACGATGAAGGCGACGCCCTGCGGCGTGTAGACCCACTTGTGCAGCGTCCCGATGTAGTACTCGGCCCCGATCGCGTTGACGTTGAGCGGTATGTGCCCCGGCGCCTGCGCCCCGTCGATGCACACGGGCACCTTGTACCGGTGCAGCAGCGCCGTCAGCCGCGCCGCAGGGAACACGTACGCCGTCCGCGACGTCACGTGGCAGAAGTTGGCCAGCCGCGGCATCGGCGGGCTCGCCTGCAGCGCGCGCAGGGCCCGCTCGACCTCGTCGACGATCTCGTCGGCCGTCAGCGGCAGCTGCAGGTCCACGACGTAGGGCTCCACGCCGTGGTGCGCGCGCAGCCACTCGGCCGCGTGCAGCGTCGCCTCGTACTCGCACGAGAGCAGCAGCAGGCGGTCGCCCGGCTGCCACGCGAAGCTCTTGAGCACCGTCGACGTCGCCGTGTTGGCGTTGGGCATCCAGTGGAAGTCGTTGGGGTCCGCCCCCAGGAACCGGCACACGTCCACCGCCGCCTTGTTCAGGCACACCGGCCGGCTCTTGATCGCGAACATCACCGGGTCCCTGGCGATCTCCGTCTGCCGCCTCTCTGTCAGTAACCGCCTGGCTGGTGCCGCCAACGGGGGCCATCCCACGCACCCTCCACATCTCGGCTGCCTCCATGACCGCCTTGGCTGTGGCCCCGTACGACGCTGCGCTCCAGTGCGGCGGGGTGGGCGTCAGTCATTCCGCCTTGGTGTACGTATTGCGCGCACAGCAGTTGAGGTAGTTCTCGGGCACGTGGAAGTGCGCCGTGCGCATGGGGGCGCCAAAGGGCACCGAGGGCCAGCGGGACCAGTCCACCCTGACCGACGTCATCGAGGCCACGTCCGAGATGCTCCCCCACATCGACCTCTTCACCGACAGCTGCGCCGCGTGTCACGCACACCGCACCCCGAGGAGGTGAGCTCTCTGCGGGCGCGGACCAACCCCCGTGGCTGGCTCTGTTGGCGCACCTCGCCCGAGGTCAGCAGGCCCGACGTGTGCACGCTGTTGACGGCGATCTCCTTGGCCGTGTCGATGATCTCTGCCTGGACCAGCCGCAGCCTGTGCCGCGTCTTCTCCGCCTCGAGCGCCAGCCCCATCATCCTGTTGGTGGGCCCCAGCTCCGCCGCCGGCACCCCGTGCCTCTCCAGCGCCTCCTTGAGCAGCCTGCGCCGTGCGCCGAGCGGGGAGGGTCAGGGGGCGGTGGTGCTGGTGCTGGTGGTGCTGCTGGTGGTGCTGCACTTGTTCTCTGCGCGCAGCAGGGCCAGCTCGTTCACGGGGGCTGCTGGCCCCACGATGCCGTCCCCGTCAAAGTCCTTGCCCGTCAGCGACTCGAGCCTCTGTATCATCTGCTCGTGCGGGGCCCTGGCGTGTGAGCGAGGGGCAGGCGGCAGCAGCGCGGCGCACGGTCTTGTGCTTCTTCTTGTCGACGTAGAGCTGCGAGTCGGCGCTCTCCTCGGCGCTGCGGACCGACGACGCGGCCAGCTTGGCGTGCACGAGCAGGCGCCCCGAGGCCACGCCCAGCAGCGTCAGCCACGTCTCCTTGCCCGGCCCCCTGTACTCCTCGGGCGCCAGCTCCAGCGTCGCCTCCCCCAGCGGCACGCTCTTCTTGATGGCGTTCTCGTCCTGCACGCCCCTCGGCCGTCAGTAGGGCCTTCCAAGGGCTTCCCAGGCTTCCCAGGCTTCCCAGGCTTCCCCAAATCAACTGACTCTGGGCGCGGGCGGCCGCTGGGACGAGGGGTACGCGGGGGGGCGCACCCAGACTTTGAAGAGGATCGCTGTGCTGGGGCTGTCGCTCACTATCTCGAAGCTGTCCTTCTCCCACTGCGGTTTCGTACCGCCAAGAGGACACGTGTGCGTTAGTTCGCGTTTGTGCTGCCCGATGCGGGGGGACTGTGCGGGCTAGACGGGTGGGGGGCGGCGCTGCGGCCGGCCGTTGGGCGGACCTTGGGGTTGAGGGTCTTGTAGACGGTGCGCGAGCGGAACTTCTGGGACCACGAGGAGCCCGACTTGCTCACGAAGCCCGCCTCCACGTAGGGGTCTGCCCGCAACCGGAACGGCGTGTCGGTAGTTGTTCAGCCGAAGGGGTGCAGTGAACACACCATCCCAGCAGAGTGCCCAGTGCGGGGGGGTGCGCTCGTACCGCTGAGCCCATTCCTGTCGGCCGCTATCAGCTGGCTGGCCTCGACCAGCGTGATCTTGTACGTCCACGACGAGCACGTGGTCATCCGCGCTGCGGGCCTCTCTCTGTTGTCAGGCTTTGCACTATTTCTTATGAGCAGATTTGTCCCCGGGGACGAATCTTGTCGGTTGCTCTCGTGCGTGTGTTCCGTTTGGCAGATCAGAAACTCAAACCCGCAACCGCCAACGTCCCGCGCCCCTCCGGAGCGAGATGCATTGTCCCGAGCCATTTCCAAGAAGACCCCTGCTGCAAGTTAAGTTCAACGGTTGGGGATGGGCGGTGCCTGGCTGAGGCGAAGGGGGGCAGGGCGGTGCGTCAGCGTCTGTCATACAGGCCCGTCGCCGGCGACGACGACCGGTAGCTCGGGGACATCGGCCGCTCCACGCCGGCCGCGTCTCTACTGTACACCCTGAAACTGCCCTGCTCGTCCTGCCGCGGCTGCTGCTGCGCCTGCTGCGGCTGCTGCGACAGGTGGCCGCTCCTCCTGGACCCCGCCTGCATCATCTGCATCATCGCGAGGTCCTCAAACGACGCTGACGGCATCTGCACCGACGCCTGCCTCCTGTGCTGCTGCTGCTGCTGCTGTGGCTGCTGCTGCGGCGGCGGGTGCTGCTCGACTGGCCTGCTGACCGTCACCCTCTGCACGGGGGGCGGCGGCGACCTCGGCGACATGGGCGGCGGCGGCATCATCATCGACGACGACGACGACGTCATGCTGCCCCACCCGAACCCCGCCGGCGACGACGGCGCAAACGGCAACGACGCCGACACAGACGCCGATGCGGGCTGCCGCGGCAGCGAGTACTGGAAGCTGAGGCCCAGGTCCGCGCTGTCCGCTCTCGCGACGGGCCCCCCGTGCGCCCTGCCCGGCGTCGCGGGCACGGGCACGGGCATGGGCACGGGCGCCTGCCTGTGCGGCGACGCCGCCACAATCGCTGGCGGCTGCACGACCGTGTGCAGAGGCCTCGGCTGCTGTATAGCCGCCGGCGTCGGCGTGGGGGGCGGCATCGCCACAGGCATCGGCATCTGCGTCGGCACCGGCGCGTACGACGAGGCCGAGGGGTCCAGCGGGGCGGCGACAAGGTCGGCGCGCGGCGAGAGCGGGGAGACGCCCAGCATGGGGGAGATGCCGAGCACGGGCGACGCGGGCGAGGGCGACGGGGGCACCGAGGGCACCGAGCCGATCGACGAGCTGTCGCTGGCGCTCTGCGGGGGCGCGGCGGCCGCGCTGCTCTTGTGCTCGTCGAGGTAGCGCCTGCAGAGCGCGGCGGTGACCTTGTGGGCGTCGTTGCCCTCGGCCTCGCGCAGGATGAGCTCGATCTCCTGCGCCATGCCCTCCTCGGCCGCGGACATGAACGCCGCCTTGAGCTTCCCGCAGGCGATCTGCGCGCGCACGCGGGCCCGGCTCGACACGAGGCGCGGCAGGTGCTTCTCGGCGCCCTTGGGGTCCTTGAGGTCGCGCGCCGTCACGACGACGAGCACCAGCACGACGGCGTCCCAGTCGCTGTCGGGCAGCAGCGGCTTGAGGAACCGCAGCACGTCCTGCACGCGCCCGCCCTGCTTGGCGCGCAGCATCGCCTTGACCGCCGCCCCGTAGACGCGGGCGCCGGGCAGGCGGAAGTGCTGCACAAACTGGTACGCCAGGTCGTAGTTGCCCATCAGCACCACGTGCTCGGCGATGGCCGCCTTCTCCCGCGTCGGCCCGAACAGCGTCATCCGCAGCAGCTCGGGCGGCGCCGCACGCGGGTTGCGCTGGACCATCCGGATCAGCTGCACCTGCATGTCCGCCGTCATCATCTTCTGCGCCAGGTCGCCCCCCGCCGCCACCCCCGCGACGGCCGCGCCGCCTCCGCCGACTCCGCTGCCGCCGCTGCTGCCCGCGAGCGCCTCCTCAAAGTGGCCGCGCGCGCACTCGAGCAGCTGCACGCGGCGCGCAAAGTCGAGGGGGTCCGTCTCGAGGAACATGTGCAGCGACGTCAGGCCGGCGCGCGTGTAGTCGGCCATGAACGTCTGCACGTCGAGCAGCAGCTCCCACGCGCGGTGCCTGCTGAGGTACTTGCACGCGAACGTCAGGTACCCGCGGCTGCGCTGCAGCGCGGGGTCCGCGGCCCGCAGCGCCGCCTTGAACGCCCCGAGCTCGTTGCGCGCGATGCAGTGCAGCATGATCTCCTCGACAAACTGCGTGTCGGGGACGTTGTCGGCCAGCGCCTGGCGGCAGGCCTCCTCGAGCAGCCCGCGGCGCACCAGCAGCGCCACGTGGTCGCGCGGCGTGCCGTACGCGCGCACGTAGTGCACGCACTCGTCCAGCTCGCCGCGCGCCTCGAGCGTCTC
The DNA here is from genome assembly GCA_902651635.1 of Mastigamoeba balamuthi. Classification (NCBI taxonomy): domain Eukaryota; phylum Evosea; order Mastigamoebida; family Mastigamoebidae; genus Mastigamoeba; species Mastigamoeba balamuthi. The sequence continues at coordinate 987,441 of CACRSC010000075.1, forward strand.
GACAATGTGCGAGAGCAGCTCCTCGGCGTCGACCGCCTCGTCGACGGCCACGCGCTTGGGCGCCGCGAAGCAGTAGCGGAACTTCTCGCGGGCCTCGGGCAGCCGCCCGTGGCGCAGCAGGCTCAGCCCCCAGCGCGCCCACGCCGACGCCGGCGAGATGTTGCAGCGCACCGCCACGTCGACGGCCATGCGCAGCCGGTCCGACGCCACCAGCGCGTCGCGCAGCCTGCGCGCGCTGTCGGCGCTCAGCAGGTCCGCCATGCTCATGCCCAGCGTGCACCGCGCCCCCAGCAGCGACGCGTACAGCTGCGCCGCTCCCAGCAGGTGGTCGCACAGCGCTGCCCCGCGCGCCCGCGCCTCCTGCCGCGCGGCGCTGCCGCCCTGCTGCTGCTGCTGCTGCTGCTGCCCGGCGGCGGCCTTGTCGAAGAGCGTGCGGGCGTAGCAGAGCAGGTGGCCCACGACGTCGAGCTTCTCCTCGGCGTAGGGAAGGCTCTCCAGCACAGACTCGCCGACGCGCGTGCAGAGCGCCACGCAGGCCTCGCCCGCGGCCACGGGGTCGGGGCAGACGCCCAGCAGGGACTTGGCCAGGTTCACGTTGGGCGTGTGCGCAAACCTGAACGCCGCACGAGCACGCCCGTCCTCCTCGGCCCTGCCCGTCAGCACGAACCCCGCGGTCTCCTCCACGCAGTCCGCGTCCTCCCCGGGGAACTCGAGCGCCTTGCCCGCGTACTCGATGATCACTTCCTCGCTCTGGCGGGGGGCAGGTCAGCAGGCGAGTGAGTGCGCGAAAGGCTGGAGGCAGAGAGAGGAGGAGAAAGAGAGCAGCGCACGATGATGTCGGGTATCTCCCTGACGAGGGCGCCGAGCTCCGTTATGCGAGTGGTCACGATGAGGTTCTCGGCGATGGCCGACGGCGTGTCAACGATGGGGGCGCACTGCTCGTGCAGCGCCTCGGGCAGCGCCAGCAGCGCCCGGAGGCCCTTGGCGCGCGCGGCCAGTGCTGCCACGTCGTCGCCTCTGCCCAGCGTCACGAGGTGCTCCGCGAGGAACAGCTCCGCCCGGCAGCGGTCAGCCAGCGAGGCAAACGGCGCGCCGGCGATGCGCGAGAGCACGCGGCGGGCCACGCCGTGCGCGCAGGCGTCGCCGAGGTCGCAGAGCATCGTCATGGCCGCGCTGCGGTCGCCGACGACGAGCATGTGCGTCAGGCACGCCTCCTCCACGTCGTTGCTGATCGCCAGGTCGTCCAGCACCTCCCTCAGCTGCAGTGCCCCGCGCACAGCTGCGTCAGCCACACGCCTCGTGGGTGGGTCTGGGCAGGAGGGTACCTTGCGGGCCAGCACGTAGTTCTGCGACTGCAGGAGGTCCGATACCACCGACTTGGCGTCGTGTTTGCACAGCGCCTCGACCTGCCTCCAATCCCTGCAGAGGCACCCCCCGTCAGTCGAGCGAGACGGCGGCATCGGGCGCAGCGGTGCCGGACTTCCACTTGGCACAGTTGACGGCGGTGATCTCGCCAAACACCTCGAGGCGCTTGATGGCAGCCGTGACCAGCGGCAGCGACTTGTCCTCGGGGCCCAGCTCGCAGAGGCACATGTAGAGCATGTCCCTGCACGTGTCGAGGTCCCAGAGGCTCATCCACTCGAGGATCAGTGGCGCCGCCCGCGACTTGTCTCCCACGCGCGCCAGGAGTCGCCACGCCCCGGCCCTGTCCCTCGACAGTGCGGCCGCGCGCAGGAGCAGGGCGTCGGGCGCCCCCCGCTCGAGCCGCTCGTCCGCCACACGTATCGCGTCCTCAAGCGCGCTGCCCCCTGCCGCCGCCATCGCCTCGACCACGCTGGCGCAAGCGCGCTCGGCCTGCGCGGGGTCGGCGCTCGCGAGGCCGTGCAGCACCGCGTCCTCGCTCTTAGCGCTGGCCGCCGTGACGAGCGAGACGAGAGCGCGCTGGCGCTCAGCCCAGCGCCGCAAGGGGCCCGAGGTGTGCTCGACGGCGTAGTCGAGCGACGCCTGGAGCAGGCTGGCCCCGCAGGGAAGCAGGAGGCACACCGCCGAGGCCAGCGCCGGCGTGCTGAGGCCGACGTAACGCACAACGTCCATGTCCGTCGTGTGCGGCAGTGGCAGAGACGTGTGTGGCTCGTCGGGCCGCCCCGCAAGCGCCTCAGTGACGACCTCGCGCACGTCAAGCTTCAGTATCGCCCCGATCCTCTCTGCCAGCTCGTCTGGGGGCGGGGGCAAAAGGAGCGCTCATCTGAGACCCCTCCGAGCAGAGACTAGAAGAAGCTGACGTACATTTGTGCTTGCGGAACACGAGGTCATTGATGATCTCCGCCGGACGCGTTTGTATCATCTCGAGCAGCTTCTTGCGCGTGAGCGCGTCCTCATCTGACGCCAGTGCGCCGCACAGCGACCGCACGTGCGACACAAATGCGTGCAGATAGCACGACTGCAGCGACTCTTTCGCAAGAGTAGCCAGCCTCTCGTTGATCGCCTCCACCTGCGCAGCCACGTCGGCATCCTCGTCGCCACCGTCGGTCACCAAACTCTTGGCGGCGTCCCTGAGCTCCAGAAGCTCGTCGCGCGCCTCCACGCTCGCCCGCTGCGTGGCTCCGCTGCAGCGCTCCGAGTGCGGGGACGAGAGAACAACCGCCGCAGGGACAGACGCGGACCTCGCGCTGCACAGCGCCACGTCGAGCGCATCCGCGTAGGTGCAGGAGCCCTGCGCCACCCTGGCCTTGTCTATCGCCGCTCGGGTGACAGCCCGTGCTGGAGCGCGCACAGCAAGGTCGCACAGCACAGACGCGGGCTGGTCCGGCAGCGCGGTGGCCTGCGCACCGTCTCGAGCAAGCGAGTCGAGCAGCTCGTCGCGCTCCAGCTGCGATGCAAGAGCGCCGCTGATCGAGAAGTACTTGGCAATCTCGTGCGCAGTCGCGTAGTCGCCGAGTCTGAGGGCGAGTGCAAGCAGCGAGCTGGGGTCTGCCAGCACAAGGCCAATCAGCGACAGCGTGGGCACAAGTGGCTCGGTGCCGTCCCTGTGCGCCCGGTCGATCAGCGCCGTGCTGGCACGCAACCGGAACCGCGTATCGTCGAGGAGCCTGTCCAGGCGCGCGGCCACAGGGCCCGTGAGCGTCGACTGGCGCAGCGACGTCACGGCGCGCAGCAGGTCTGTGGCCGATGTCGCTGTCAGGTCCGGGCTCGCGAACATGCTCGCGAGCACGGCGTACACTACGACCGCGCGGCTCTCGGGGCTAGCAACCCTCTCGAGCTCCTGGGCCGTGCGGTGAGAACAAGGGTGCAAGCGGGCGGATGCGGACCGGAGTAATCTGCGGCAGAAGCGGAACGAGCTCTTTCTTCTCTGTCAGAGCCTTGGCGATGGTCGTCACGACCCTGTACGCTGCGATCATCGACACGTCTGCAGACTTCATCGCCTCGTCCTTCGGGGCCACGCGTCAGCAGCGGAAAACTAGCGGTGTTCGTGGTGGCGAGGGTGGGCGTGCCATGGACTCGTCAGGGTCCGAGGATATCCTCGAGACAACGTCCGCCTGCGGAACGGCATCGAGGCGGTCGGCCAGGATGTACGGCAGCGAGTGCTGTGCGCCCAGCTGCTGCATGACCCTGTCGGCCTCAGCCCACTTGCCGTCCTCGCCGTCGCCGCCCGCGCTGTGTGCCGCCGCCCACTTGGCAGTCTCGACTTGGTACGCAAGCCTCCTGCAGGCCCTAGCCAGCAGGTCCTCGTCGCTCTCCACGTCGCGAGGTGCCCACAGGAGGTCGAGCAGGTCCGAATGGAACCGCGTGTCTGTGGGGAAGGCGTCCCAGGCGAGCAGTGCGAGCATCGGGCGCAGGCGCGGCACTGGGTCCACGCAGAGCGCGGCTGAGCGCAAGTCGCGCGCCCTGACGAGGTCCAGCGCGCGGTGCAGCGCGTGCTCCATCACGTGCACGCCCAGCGACTTGCAGTAGTGTGCGTACGCCCGCCAGAACAGCTCCACGCGGTCCTCGACGTCCTCGCGCTGCAGCAGCGCGTACGGCAGCGGCAGCGGCCCCTTCTGCTCGGCCTTTGCCGCGCAGCTCCTCGCGTACTGCTCCTCCTCCTTGCACATACTGAGCGGGCGAGCAGAGGGACAGTTGGCGGCTGACGGGAGGCAAGACAGCGCGGGAGCGCGTCAGCGAGTACCACTGCAGCGGCAGCGACGACGGGATGGCCACCAGCGCCTCGTAGACGCTCGCGCGCGCGACGCTGCAGCGCGCGGGCACCGCGGGGTCCGACGCGGCTACGAGCCTCGCGAGCAGCGCCTGCAGCGCGGCCTCGGCCTCGGGGTCCTCCTCGCCCTGGGCCAGCGGCACGTACTTGAGCTGCTCGACGGCGGCTGCGGCGCCGGCCGTGTCGAGGACCTCAGCGGCGGCGTCGATCCACGCGCGACGCAGCGCCTGCGCCGTCCGCTTGGCCGCGGGGTCCGCCGCCAGCCGCTGGCACAGCACGTACGCGGGCTCCCGGCTCGGCCCCAGCGCGGCCGCCCGGACCACATCGGCGCCCAGGCCCCCAGCAGCGCCCGCGCTGCACGCAAGTCGAATTCAATTGAACTCGGAAATCGGAATTGGAGTTTCCCGCGTCGCTGTCCGAGGGCAGGAGCGGCACCTGAGGCGGGGGTCGTCCGAGGGGCACGAGAGCGTCAGGAGGAGGTCGAGCTCGGCGTCGCGGCGCGCGGGGGTCGGGGAGGCGGGGGCGAGGCGGTCGTGCTCGAGGGCGCAGAGCCACGCCATGTGCGCGGGCGACGGCACGCTCCGCGAGCCCAGCCACGCCGCCGGCGCCCCGCCGTCCGCCACCGCGCCCAGCACGGCCAGCGCCCGCGCGGCGTCTGTCGCGTGCAGCTGCCGCACGGCAGCTGTGGGTGGGTGGGGGTGGTCAGGGGCGGGACTGACGCGACAGCTGCGGCTGCTGCGACGAGTGCAGTGATAATGATGACGTGGGTGACGTGGCGCAGGCAAGAATTAATGCCGGGATATGCAGGGGGATATCGGCTGCCTGTCGCGTCGCTCTGGTGCCCGGGAGGCGCTGAAGGGGGTGCGTGCGCGCTGCTGCGGCGTTGTGTGGGGACGCGAGTGAGGGGGGGCGCACCGCGGGCGAGCTCGAACTGGCCCAGCGCGAGGTAGTTGGAGATGAGGGGCAGCAGGCGGCTCTCGTCATCGTCCGACAGGAACGCAAACAGCGGTGGAGGGCCCGCCATGCCCACAACAAGCAAATATCTAGTGAATCTGAACGATAAGAAAATCTGGGCGTTGAACCACGGTATCTTCTCACATCGTAGTCGTTGCGAAGCCGTTGCTAGCACCCGCTATCCCCCCAACCACACGCGACCACACATCCCATGGGCGCAGACCAGAGCAAGCCCTGCCTCAGCTCCTCCGAGGTCTCCGAGATCAAGAAGGTGCCCCCACACAGCCCAGGGGTTCTGTTCTGCCTCGGGTGCCTCCGCTTCCGAGTTTCGGTTTCAAAAAATTATCGTTGCCGTTTATTAATGCGTGCGATCCGTGGCCCCCGCCCCGCAGCTGTTCAAGCAGCTGGACAAGGACAAGTCGGGCGAGCTGGACCGGGCCGAGTTCGCGGGGGTGTTCGCGCAGCACCCGGCGCTGCGGGGCCTGAGCGCGGAGCGGGCCTGCGCGCTGTTCGACGCGTTCGACAAGGACGGCAGCGGCAGCGTCAGCCAGGGCGAGCTGCTCTCGGCGCTGGGCCTGCTGCTCCGCGGCAGCGCAGAGGAGAAGCTCGACTTCCTCTTCACGGCCTTTGACGAGGACGGCAGCGGGACGCTGAGCAGGGCCGAGCTGGAGAAGGTGCTGGCGCACATGGCGCAGGTGGCGGCGGCGCTGGGCAGGGCGGGGCCGAGGACAGAGAGCTTCGTGGCCGGCGTGCTGCAGAAGCTCGACGAGGACAGGGACGGCAGGGTCACCAGGGCCGAGTGGCGCGCCGTCGGCCTCAGGACGCCCTCCCTGCTCTACCTCATCGGCGTCAACGACTCGCTCTGAGGCGGCGCCCACGCACAGGGGGGGCTCACTCGCTGCCTTCTCGCTTCCCCCCCACACACACAAAATTCCCGGTGGGAGATAAAAATGTGGCAAATCGCGATTGCAGGGGAATGGGGATCTGATTATTACCGTCTGGACGTTTACTGCATTTTCCGATGGGAAGAACTCTGGCGCTTTGGTGTAACTCGACTTGAACTGGGATGCACCACGTGCACAGACACCCCACACCCATCTTTTGAAGGGGACCCACACAACACAAACCAAACTGCGCACCCGCCACATCGCGCGTGCAGCGGAAGAGCCGCGTGGGGGGAGAAAAAAAGAAAGGCAAGCAACCCAAGGGCCGAGAGATGACGACCGCACGCGCCGCCATCGCGCTCGCCGTGCTCGCGCTGCACCTACGCAGCGCCGCGTCGTACGCCCTCTGCGGGGCGAGCGGGGGCGCCGACTGCCAGATGGGCTGGTCGACGCAGGCCCCCGAGGGCCCGGCCACGGGCGGCGAGGGCGGGGCCCAGTACACGGCGACCACGCGGGCCGAGCTCATCACGGCGCTGCGGGTGCCGGGCAAGAAGACAGTGTTCGTCTCAGGGACCATCCGGGGGGACGACCTGGGCAACGGCAAGCGGGCAGACGAGGCCTACTACACGGCACAGACGGGCTTTGACCGCGACGCCTACACCCGGTCGCCCAGCAGCATGGAGCGGCAGCGCCTCAACCTCCAGTACCTCCAGGCACCCCAGACCATCATCGACGTCACATCCGACACCTCCATCATAGGTCAGCAGAGCAACCACCACACACCAACACCACCTTGTATTTCTGAGAATCCGAATCGGGAAAATCGCGATATTTTTCTTCCGCTGCTGACGCGGGGGGAGATCTTCCTGCACAGGCCTCAACAGCGACGCCAGGATCGTCGAGGGGAGCCTGCGGCTCAAGGGCGTGCGCAACGTGGTGGTGCGCAACGTGGCCGTCGAGGCGCCGCACGACTGGGCGGCGCAGCGGGCGGCCGACGGCGGCTGGAGCGCCCTGTACGACGCTGTCAGCGTGGAGAACTCGACGCGCGTGTGGCTGGACCACCTGACGCTCGCCGACGGCCCCGGGGCCCGCGCGGACCTCCTCGACGGCCTCGTGGACATCACCCGCGGCTCCGACTACGTGACGGTCTCGCGCTGCGTGCTGGGGCCCCACGACCGCGCGAGCCTCGTGGGCCACAGCGACGGGGCGGCCGCCAGCGACGCGGGGGCCCTGCGCGTGACCTTCTACGCCAACCTCTGGTCCGCGACGCTCCGCCGCAGCCCCCTCGTGCGCTACGGCCGCGTCCACCTGCTGGGCAACCGCTACGCCCTGGGCGCTGCCCCTGCCGCGGGCTTCGCGTACGGCGTGGGCCTGGGCTACCGCTGCTCGGTGCTCAGCGAGGGCAACGCCTGGGAGGCCCCTGCCGCCCGCCCCGGGGCCCCGCTGGTGGCCGCCCTGCGCGGGACGGCGTTCAAGGACGTGGGCTCGTGGGTCGACGGCGCCCCGGGCTCCGCGCTGCTGGCCGCGGCCGCGGGCGTGCGCCCCGACTACGACATCGGGTGGGTGCCGCCCTACAGGTACAGCAGGCCCACGGGCGCAGCCCAGGCAGCGGCCGCCGTCCTCGCCAGCTGCGGCGCCGGCGGCCTCAGGAGCGTCGGCGCGGGCGGCGACGGCAACGCCACGGCGCCGGTGCCGCACGTGCCCGCCGACTTCGAGAACGACGAGTGCGTGCGGGCCGACCGCGACGACGCCGACGACGTGCCGCTGGCCATGGGCGCTGCGACGGCCGCGGGGCTGGCCGCGGGGGCTGCTGCGGCGGCGGCGCTGCTGCAGCTGCTGCAGGGGGCTGCGCTCTGAGGGGCCTCCGCTGTGCGCGGTAGCTGCGCTGTAGCTGTAACGGACTAAGGCCAACAGAGAAGCTTCAATATGCAATACCACAAGCGCGCTCTCTCTTCTCTCTCTCTGTGCCACGAGGCTTGCGTTGGCCATGCTGCTGCTGCGTCTTCAATGTGGTGGCAGTGTGTGGGCAGCACCTGCTCTGGAGGCTAGTGAGGGGCAACCCCACCTTTTTTTTGGCACATAACCCCTAAAACATGAGCACAATTTGGGGAACCGGCCAAATTTTGAAGGACTTGCCCCCAGTAAGGTAAGTACTGTGTTAGGGGCAGGGCTATCATAATTTTGGAGGTTGCCCCAAAATCACACACAACTTTTGGGCAACGCTACAAAAAAAACCGGGGTTGCCCCTGAGTGGCTCGAAACACACGCACTACTGCACTACTTGCGTGCCACAGCCATGATCCTGGGCTGCCCTGGGCAACTCTGCCTGCTTTGTTGCAAGCCCGAGGCCATCGCCCCCGAGAGGCTGCCGCTGGCTGCGTGCACCGAGCGCTCCCCAACCCCCTCTGTCGCAGGAGCAACCAAGAGGCGACTGCTGCTGCTTGTGCAGCTGCGAGTGGTTGTGTTTGCTTGATTCCTGCGGTGGGCAGGGAGGTGGTGATGCAGGCGCTGCTCACGCAGCAAGGCCGCCCTGCCCTGGCCGCTGGGCAGCGGCAGAGGACAGGCCGGGGAGGGAGGGCGTCAGGCCAGAGGCTCGGGGAGGAAGGCCTCGAAGGCGAAGGGGCTGTTCCGGACGTTGTCCTCGCCGATGGTGATGCAGAGCTCGTAGGTGCCCGGGGCGGGCAGGTTGAAGTAGACCTCGTAGAGGCCGGCCTCGTCCTTGCTCTCGCGGATGAAGCACTCCGCGTGCGCCCTCGTCTCGCCCGCGACCCTGAAGAGCCTCGCGTGCACCGGGTCCCTGCCCGTCAGCCTCCTGTTGCCCCGGAAGTCTGCCGCCACGACCCGCATGCTCTGCGGCCTGCTGCACTCGAAGCGCGCGGCCCCCGCAGCGGGCGTCTCAAGGGCCGTGAACTCGGGCGCGGCCACGCAGTAGGGGCGCAGGTTGGCCATGACGAGCATGGGGCCGCCCTCGATGAGCCACGTGCCAAAGGGCGCCCGCAGCGCGGGGTTGTTGCTCAGCACGAGGTCCACGTTGCCGCTGAGGTAGTGCAGCTCGCCGGGCAGCGCCGCCAGGGCGTTGCGGTCGAGGTTGAGCTTGCGCAGCGCCGACAGCGCGCCCAGCTGGCGGGGCACCGCCTCGAGCATGTTGCCGCTGAGGTCCACGACCTCGAGCTTGGCGGCGCCCGCCAGGCCCTCGGCCGCCTTGCGGCTGAAGTCGCGCAGCGCGCACTGCGAGGCGTCGAGCTCGCGCAGCGCGGCCAGCCGGGCCAGCGAGGGCGTGAACACGCCGAGGTTGTTGCCGTGCACGTCGAGCACCTGCAGCGTCACCAGCGTCCCGATCTCGTCGGGCAGCTCCTTCAGCCCGCACTCGGCGCACCTGGGGGGGACAGCGGGAGGGCCCACACAGGCGACACGTCAGCGCTGGCCGACGCGCGTTGCAGAGGTCCCCTCCCAACGCGGTGCGGCAGCACAAGGCACAGCACAGAGCGCTGCGGGCATCGCGGCTGCAAGCGGGGCGGACGGGAGGCTCCCGCAGGCGCTGCGGCGGATGCCAGCACGCGTGCGAGCGCCGGAGCGCCTCTGCAAGGCACCCCAGAGAGTGCGGCTGGCGCTCACTGCTTGCTGGCGGCGCACCGCCCGCGCCAGGACACGATCCAGAGCAAAGAGCACAGCATCCAAGGGAGCGCATCCTGCACGCGCTGCTCGCCTGGCAGTGCCCTGCCTGCGCCACGCGGGGCGAGCGTCCACCCAAGCGAGCCATTCCAGAGCCGAGAGCGCGCCACGCGCGCGCTGCTCGCCTGGCAGTGCGCTGCCCGCGCCAGGCGGGGGCGAGCGCGTGCCAAACGCCCGTGCGAGCCACCCCAGGGCCGAGAGCAGAGCGCAGACGCCCCTCCAAGGGGAGGCGCAGCCAGGGCCAGAGACCGCGAGGGGAGAGCGAGCAGGGGGGGCGGACCTGAGGGCGGTGAGCTGCTGGAGGGCGCCGAGGGCGGGGGGCAGCGCGTCGAAGCGGTTGCAGCTGAGGTCGAGGGCCGTCAGGTTGCTGAGCGCCCCCACGCCCGCGGGCACCGCGCGCATGGCGTTGCGCGAGACGTCGAGGGCGCGCAGGGTGCCGAGGGCCAGCAGGGCCGGGGGCATCTCGGCGAGCCTGCAGGCGCGGCACGAGAGCTCCATCACGTGCGGCAGCCGCAGCGTCGCAGGCACCGCCCCCGCGCTCGTCGCGCTCACGTTGAGCGACGTCAGCTGCTCCATCTGCGGCAGCGCCGCCAGGTCCGTGTTGCCCTCGACGCTCAGCACGCGCAGCGACTGGATCTGCCCCAGTTCTGGATCCGCGTATCTCCGGGGAATCAGGCGGGGGCAGATATTCGCAGCAGGGGGGGGGGGAGATATCCTGACGTGGCGGCAGCTCGCGGATGCTGTTGTACGAGAGGTTGAGCTCCACGAGGCCCGTGAGCTGCTTGATCTTCTTGGGCACCTTCTTGATGGCGTTCTTCGACAGGCTGGCCCAGAGAGGGAGGTCAGCAAGGCAGAGAGCCACGCACGCCACGCCACGCCACATCACCGGGGGGGGGGAAAGATATTAAGGGACCGAATCAAGCAAATAAGGAATGGAATCTCGGGGGTGGGAGGGGCCCATGCAGGCGGTGTGGGGGCAGCAGCAGAGGGGAAAAAGTCGGATCACTTGAGCTTCTGGAGGCGGCCGATGCCGAGCAGGAGCTTGGGGAAGGACTTGAGGCCCGTGCACGTGAGGTTGAGGTCGGCGACGTCCTCGCGCCTGCCGTAGAGCACGCGCTCGCGGGCTGCGGGCGTGAGGCCCAGCGAGCGCACGAGGTCGACGACGTCCATGCGAGAGATGCGAAGCCACCACCCAGACACGAGACACGGGAGGTGCTGCGATGCGACAGCTGCCACCTCAGGCAGAGGGCAGAGGGGCTCAGGACGGCGGAGCAGAGCAGAGCAGAACCCACACCGCACACACCGCACCAAACAGCAGCAGAGCCACGACGCGGCGGCCTCTTCTGTCTCGGGGCGAGGGAGTGTGCTGGCCACTGGCCTTGCGCTGCACGAGGGGACGGGGATGCTAGCTGCGCGCTCGGACGGCGGGGGGGGCGCGACCACGAGCTCGAGCGCAATGTGTGCTGCACTTAGCGGGCGAGATATTTATTTTTCCCTCGGGGGGAATATTCCCGGAATACTGCCAGCCACGCTCCCTCAATTGACACCGCACCCCTCCACATCAGCCCGGCTGGGCTCTTTCCCGCCGCCACCCGAGCGAGAGAATCTGTGAGATCTGCTGGGATACCACATGACGTCATCTGCGGTCCCCAGATCTTTTCGCCGAGTGCGCTGCCCTCCGCGCGCGACCCGCTGCGCCCGCCCCCTCCCCCCCGCGGGGACCCCCCACCCTCGAGCCACCGCCCCCCCCCCCAGCGCGCCATGGGCCAGGCCCCCCCGTCGCCCGGGACGCACGCGCGCGCCGACCCGCGGTTCGAGGAGCACGCGCACTCGCTGCTGACGTTCGCCCCCCTCGACGACGACGACGCCGCTGCACACGCTGCACACGCTGCACCCTCGGCGGGGCCCTCGCCCCTCCTCGCCCCCAGGAGCACGCCCCCCGAGCCCCCGGAGCCCCCGGAGCCGCCCGAGGGCCTCGCGGGCGCGCTGCTCGTGCCCGGCAGCCCCGAGAAGGTGCGCTGGGGGTTTTTCGAGATGCGGGACGGCGCCGGGGATCGAACCGCGGACCCGCGGCATGGGACTCGGGCACTGATGGGGGGGAGCCGCAGCAGGAGGGCGGCCACGAGGCGCCGCAGCAGAACGCGGGGTCGCGGCCGCCGCCGGACGACGGGTACCGGTGGCGCAAGTACGGGCAGAAGACGGGCAAGACGACCAAGGTGTGCCGGAGCTACTACCGCTGCATCGTGCCCGACTGCCCCATGAAGGTGATTTCCGAGATCCCGCCCCCCGCCGGGGCTCGAACCCGGGACCCGCCGCCCGCGGGGTCTCACGCAGGCCAGCGCAGAAGCAGAGCCTGCGGCATGTGGACGACGGGCGCCTGATCGACGTGCAGTACAAGGGGGGGCACCACAGCCACGAGATGCCCCCGCCGCGCCAGCGGGGTGCCGGGGCGTCGAGGCCGCCAGTGGCGCTGCAGGCCGTCGTCCTGGCGCCCTCTGCAGCCCTCCCGGACGACGCGGACGAGGCCGACGAGGCCCCCGCAGCCCCAGCAGGAGGGGGAGGGCAGCAGCAGCAGCAGCAGCAGCAGCAGCAGCAGCAGGGAGCACAGGGGCAGCAGGAGGAGGAGGGGGAGCGGGCACGGTGTGGCGCAAGTAC